>JAWPHD010020030.1:0-33347 GCA_037043455.1 Cyrtodaria siliqua | reverse complement strand
ATATCAGGCCAGTGATATGGTAGACGGAAAAACGTGATGGGAAATAACTGGACATAGGTGGGAAAATATTGGACATTACTGGAAAATAAATGGGCCATTTATTGTGTTTGAACAATATGTCATCATATCTCATCGTTCACTTGTTCTCGCTGATAGATATCCGTAAAATACTCTATTATATCTGGGCAGTGATATGGTGGACGGAATAACGTGCTGGGAAATAAATTGAATTGAATTGAACTCTGTTATATCATAACATTGGCAAAACTAGAAGGAACGACGGCCTGGGAAATAACTATACACGGCTGGGAAACAACTGGACAACATTGTGTATATTAATAAATGATATCATATCATTTCTAAGACGTTTTCCAGACCATTTTCATGTCAAACTCACTAATGAGGTAATAATATCCGTAACAATACTTATTATATCACGGCATTGATATGGTAGACGGAAAAACGTGCTGGGAAATAACTTGACATAGCTGCAAAATAACTGGACATCACCGAGAAATAACTGGACCATATATTGTATTTAAACAAAATATCACCATATCTCATCTTTCATGTTTTCTCGCTCATAATAATCGTAGCAATGCTCTATTATATTAGGCCGGGGAAACGGTAGACGGAAAAACGTGATGGGAAATAAATGGACATAGCTGGGAAAATATTGGACATTAGAGGTAAATAAATGGGTCATATATTGTGTTTGAACAATATGTCATCATATCTCATCCTTCATTTTTTCTCGCTGATAAATATCCGTAAAATACTCTTTCCTTTCAGGGCAGTGATATGGTAGATGGAATAACGTGCTGGGAAATAACTGGACATATACTGAAAGGAAAAAGAAACGCAGGGTGCGTATTTCCGCTATATATTGCATATATGCACACTTAATTCCATATATATTCCAAGGAAATCCCAAGATGTTTTGTAAAAAAAAAAAAAAGTGCAGTTTGTTAGAGAAAGGACACAACTGTGATGTTGTAGACGTTTTAATCACAGTACACGTTGTAACAAGAAATTCATAAATGCTGAAGTTCCTCTTTGAAAAATTGAGCCAGTTCGGTACTGTATTTAATGTTAAGTGATTGCAACATTTAAAGCCTATGTTTGCTCACCTGCTTGAACCAAATGCGCATTCTGACGATAATGAAACTTCAAAGGGGTAACCATTGGTGTGTTCAGTGCTGTTTAAACCTTCTTTCTAAAAGGACAGGCCTAATGTCGCCCTGTACCATTCGATTAGCAGTAGCATATTAAACATACAATATATAGCGGAAATACGCACCCTGCGTTTCTTTTTCCTTTCGGTATATATCTGGGAAATAACTGGACATTGCCGTGAAATATTGTATTTGAACAATATGTCATCATATCTCATATTTCATGTTTTCTTACTCATATATCCTATTATCCCCACTACTTAGATAACAATATTACCAACAACACTCTGTTATATTATAGCATTGGCAAAACTAGAAGGAACGAGGGCATGGGAAATAACTAGACATGGCTGGGAAACAACATGACAAAATTGTGTTAATAAATGATATCATATCATTTCTAAGACGTTTTCCCGACCGCTTTCATGTCGAACTCGGGGCTGGCGTGGCGCAGTCGGTAGCGCGGCGGATTTGTAACCGGAGGCCCCGGGTTCAATCCTCCGTGGTGCCACTGAATTCCGTCGGTGTGTCCTTGGGCAAGACACTTTACCTTAGCCTCGTCCGTCGGATGGGGACGTAAACCGGGCGGTCCCGTGTATCGGTCTATCCTCCGAACACGTAAAAGAACCATAGGAATCTATTCGATAATAAGAGTAGGGCAGGTTCCCGGATTCCTATGTATCCTTCCCCTCTCTCTGGGGCGGCTCTAAATAACCTATACTGTGTTGATGAGCCGTTAAACAACATTCAATTCAATTCAATTCATGTCGAACTCACTAATGAGGAAATACTATCTGTAACAATACGTATGATATAGTAGACGGAAAATATGCTGGGAAATAACTTGACATAGCTGGAATATAACTGAACATTGCCTGGAAATAAATGGACCATATATTGCAGTTATACAATATTTCAACATATATCATATTTCATGTTTTCTCGCTCATAATATCCGTAACAATACTCTATTATATCAAGGAAGTGATATGGTAGACGGAATAACGTGCTGGGAAATAACTGGACATCGCTGGGAAATAACTGGACATGACCGGGAAATAACTGGACCATATATTGTATTTGAACAATATGTCATCATATCTCATTTTTTCATGTTTTCTCGCTGATAATATCCGTAGCAATACTTTATTATATCAGGGCAGCGATATGGTAGACGGAATAACGTGCTGGGAAATAACTGGACATAGCTGGGAAATAACTGGACATTGCTGGGAAATAACTGGACCATATATTATATTTGAACAATATGTCATCTCATCTTTCATCTTTTCTCGCCCATATTTCATATTAATCCCACTACTTAGATAATAGTGCAACCAACAACACCCTATTATATCATAGCAGTGGCAAAACTAGAGTGAACGACGGTCTGGGAAATAACTCGACACATCTGGGGAAAAACTGGACCAATTTTGGTATGTTAATAAATGGTATCATATTTTATGTAAGACGTTTTCCCGACCATTTTCATGTCAAACTCACTAATGAGAAAATAATATCCGTAACAACACTCTATTATATCATGACAGTGATATTGTAGAAGGAATAACGTGCTGGGAAATAACTAGACATAGCTGGGAAATAACTGGACATCACCGGGAAATAACTGGACATCACCGGGAAATAACTGGACCATATATTGTATTTGAACATATTTGAACAATATGTCATCATATCTCACCTATGCTGCCTTGTTGGTTAGAGATTAGATCATGGCGGGGATTTCTTTATTTACACTGTCCTGTTTTAATGGGATGACAGTAGGGTAAGTGTGAGGTTTGGTGCACCCTAGAACCGGTTTAAACCCCCAGTGGTCTACTTTGCCACTGACCGTTCCAAGGCGGTAGCCCTATTGTCAACCCTTTTGTGTTTGTGATGTCGTTTGCATTTATTATTACTTTTGCCTTCTTGTATGTCTGTTTGCGTGTTTGTTTCTGTGTTTTGTGGTTGACTTTCCTCCTTGAATGCTACTTTCCCTGTCCGATCTTTTTATATTTTTTCATGTTTTCTCGCTCATTATAATCGTATCAATGCTCTATTATACTAGGACATCGATATGGTAGACGGGAAAACGTGCTGGGAAATAACGACATAGCTGGGCAAATACGGTACATTTTCGGGAAATAGATGGACCATATATCGTAGTTGACCAATATGTCATCATATATGATCTTTATGTTTTCTCGCTGATAATATCCGTAATAATACTGTATTATATCGTAGACGGAAAAACGTGATGGGAAATAACTGGACATAGCTGGGAAAATACTGGACTCTGCCGGAAAATAAATGGGCCAGAAAATTCTCTGTCTGTCCTTTTTTTTATTTGCCCTTGCATTTGCCCTTAAATTACTTGAAATCGTACTTAAATTGTTTATTTCTATCAAGGCTTGGGTAAGTTTTCAACTAGCCGAATTAAACCACATTGTTTTGCTTCTTGAATAGTTTTAATTCGTTGCAAAATTATGTTGTTTTTTTGGAGTAACAAAAACGTTATATCGCTAACAACCTTAATTAGCGTCAATATTACACATAACACATGCAGGAATATATACTGTTTTCAATAAGTTCGTACGTTTTAATTAATTGTGAGTTTGCTGAACCTGTACTTTTAAATTTGACATCTAGATCCTATGCAGATGACTTCAAATATAAATGTACGCGAACGTCTAGTAGAAACGCATTAGTAAGGACATTTTCTGCAATGTTTTCGCTGTCTAAAAGCGACTTTGAACGTAAATAACGTACTTTTTCAAAACGTTATGTATTGTACACTGGTTTAGATAGAGAATACATTTGTTGATACACTGAAATCAAGTAGAATTATTTTTTTTGGTTAAAGACCATTGTTTAGCCGCTTTAGCTAAATGCTAGTAGTACTGACTTGATGATTATGGAAAATGGGTCATATACTTACCTTATGATAACTCAAAAACAAGTCCGCGCGGTCTTTTAATTTTAATTATTTAAGATGGGTTACAAATAAAACAAAATGTTACTAGTTTATATTTATTGGAATAAGCTGGCCATGGCTTCAACAATATATAGTGTAAAATAAAATGTGTAGTTAATCAAATAGGAACATTTCAGGTAAATCCAATGTTCATAGTCCAAACTAAGTTTAAAAGTGTAAACCCTGGGAACAGATGTTCACAAAGACAAGTCTTTACTGTACAGTGTAAACCCTGGGAACAGATGTTCACAAAGACAAGTCTTAAAATTAAAATTTCTTGCATAGAAAATAACAAAGTTCTTAGAATATTTTAACAACACTATGCTGTGTCCGCGAAATACCGCGACACAAAGTTCATAGATGATTTTAAAGTTCTTCGAGTTCCGATACCACAACGTCTTGCACCGTCAGTAGTAGAATTTGAAAACTTCGTGTAGGTGTATCCCCAAAGATTGCACCAATGTGGACAACCGCAAACGAGATCCGGATGAAGCCATGACGACGACGACAGACCACTAGGCATCTCATCTCCTCATGCATCGATACATCTTGCACCGTCAATAGTAATGTTTGAAAACTTCTTGTAGCTGTATCCCCAAAGATTGCACCAATGTATACCACCGCAAACGAGATTCGGATGGAGCCATGACGACGACAGACCACTAGGCATCTCATCTCCTCATGCTTTTCTCTGAAATATATACACGAAAAGCCAAAGACACTGGTACCAAATACAATATAAACAACAAACACAGGGCAGGGTGGGTTGGTTAGTTTGGAGATAACAATTAAATACCGATTTTTAGAACACAAAAACCGATCGATACTGACCAATTGGCGCTCACTGCAAAGAGGTTATGCGTGATAATTACACGTTCATAATAACCTCTGATTTCCACCCCCTGAAATAATTAATATTTGTTCCCTAGTAGAACAAATCCCATTATTTAAGATGGGTTACAAATATATTTATTGGAATAAGCTGGCCATGGCTTCAACAATATATAGTGTAAAATAAAATGTGTAGTTAATCAAATTGGAACATTTCAGGTAAATCCAATGTTCATAGTCCAAACTAAGTTTAAAAGTGTAAACCCTGGGAACAGATGTTCACAAAGACAAGTCTTTACTGTACAGTGTAAACCCTGGGAACATATGTTCACAAAGACAAGTCTTAAAATTAAAAACTTCTTGCATAGAAAATAACAAAGTTCTTAGAATATTTTAACTACACTATGCTGTGTCCGCGAAATACCGCCACATGCCACTCGGCATGTGTATGCCACTACCGCGTGGCACCGCCAAGCATGGGGGAAGCGGAACACAGCTTAGATAATAAAAAAAACCTCCTAAGAAGTATGACAGACGTACTTCAACCAATGAAGCGATTATGTCATGTCATATACAAAATCAACCAAAAAACCTCCAAAGAGGTATGACAGACATACTTCAACCAAAGAAGCGATTGTGTCATGCCACACGCCGCATGGCACCGCCAAACATAGGGGAAGCGGAACACAGCTTAGATAATACAAACCTCCAAAGAGGTATGACAGGCGTACTTCAACCAATGAAGCGATTGTGTTAAACTTTTTGAAGCGATAAACAAAATCAAAAAAAAATAAAAATCAACCAAAAAACCTTCAACGAGGTATAACAGACATACTTCAACCAATGAAGCGATTGTGCCATGTCATATACAAAAAACTACAAAAAGCACAAACAAAAACCTCCAAAGAGGTATAACAGACCTACTTCAACCAATGAAGCGATTGTGTCATGTCATAATAAATAATTTATAAAATTTACAAAAAGGCTCAACAACATTGTGTTGCGTTAAAATAGCTACGGAGAGCTAATTTAACCCAAATAGGGTAAATATACAAAATTATCTATACGATTGCCAAGCCACAGCAAGCTTAAAGGTTGAATGTATAATTTCTTCAATTTAACTTATAAAGCATTGAATTCCATGTTGTAAACCATTCACAAACAAGGCTTGCCTTGATAAAATAAGTGTACATCATCCCAATACAGCATTGTCGTAAAACCAACAAACAAATGAAATTTTATATTCAATATTTAACATAAAAAACATCGACTTTTGCTTTGTTAGGATTAATTTAAAATCCCCAAGTTAAAATAATGTTTGGGCATGCCCCACTATTTATCATCCGTAATAGAAATGCAAATTACCAGGCAACAAAGCATCATCTACTTTCTTGTTCCTAAACAATGAAATGCCACTGTATATTCATTGGCAAGAAATTAAGCAGTTCAATATATACTCGGTAAAAAAAGTTTTGGACCAGGGTATATAAAGTCATATACAAATAAAACTAGTGGACAAAATTTAAGTATCTTTTTTTAGTAACCAAGGTCTACCCTACCCGGTTAATTTGGTACCAGAAACATTACATTCCAAACAAGATTTGATTTAAAAAAAATATCGCGAATACACAAAGGGTCTGTAAAAAATGTTGCAAAGTCCATACAAAGTAACAGTTATGGACTCATTCGAGTAACCAATACAAATATTATTATTTTTTCGCAAACTTTCATTGTAAACGATAATTATTGTTGATTGTTGATCTATTGTGAATTATCAACTGAGATAATAAGGGTAATGGACGAATGTCATGGTTCAGCGATCATTGTACGGGTTCGAACACTGCATGGTCCAAAACTTCTTTTACAGAGTATATATATTTCCAAATTCAACACAAAATAAGTGTTATAGGCCTAGTTTGACATTCACAATAGAAAACTTAATGTCCATACATTCTTTTATCAAAAAACGGCAGGAGCCCATTTGTATACAATTCCGTGCGACATATTCACTTTGGCTTTCGTAGTACTAGTCTGGTCTGCAATTAACTTAGTTCATAAACCAGGTCTAAATGTTTGTTCCTGGCTATCATTTATACTAGCAAATTGTAAACGGAGAGCTTAACATGTGATACCAACTACTGTAGGTCTCTATGATACGTCTCGCCACCGCATGTCGGATACCCAGTTATATGACATAGGAACATTGTTGATTGGCCTTTCGACATCGCACACAAACTGAAGTGCAAGGTATGGCGTAAAAATATCCTTCAACACAGATATCTAATTATAATTAAAAACAGCATCAGCCACCACTCTGTTCAACAGCTACTGAATGAAAAGATCAGTGTACGCAAACAGTTTAACTGCTAGACGAAAACATTTAGGACATTATACTGTTTTAGTGTTTGCCCTATATTTTTCTCCAATCAGACGGTGAGGAATTTTAAAAAAAATGGCGAAATTATTCATGTAAATATCTAACGATCACCAATTTTAACCATTTAATCATTTAGTAATCGCTTACTAAATGGCACGCACTTGTTACTACGAGGAGGCGGATTTAGTAGAAGCGCGAACGTATTAAGAGGCGTGGTTTCGTAGAAGCGCGGGGGAAAAGTAGGGCAAACACTAAGTCAGTTAGAGGCTAAGAAGTGAAATTTTAACAATTAAGAAACCCCTGTCAGTCGTTGCGCTCCTTCCCTTAGGGTTTCTTAATTGTTAAAATTTCACTTCATAGCCTCTAACTAATACATAGCAGCAGCAGACACAGCGCTAAGTAAAAAATATCTGTAATAAGCAAAACAAACTGACATATATCTATCATCAATTTGACAAAAGAACAAAAGCATAGACCTGCAATCAACACGCCGCCAGTTGTCAATAATACAGCACATGCCGTTGTATTATAACCTATTGTCAATATACTTTGAAATAAACACTAGGGCGGAGATATCTAAGTACAAGCGCGTTGTTAATTACATGCTCATCGACATACTCACACTCTTTGTGTAAAGAGGGCTGGCGTGGCGCAGTCGGTAGCGCGGCGGATTTGTAACCGGAGGCCCCGGGTTCAATCCTCCGTGGTGCCACTGAGTTCCGTCGGTGTGTTCTTGGGCAAGACACTTTCCCTCAGCCTCGTCCGTCGGATGGGGACGTAAACCGGGCGGTCCCGTGTATCGGTCTATCCTCCGAGCACGTAAAAGAACCATAGGAATCTATTCGATAATAAGAGTAGGGCAGGTTCCCGGATTCCTATGTATCCTTCCCCTCTCTCTGGGGCGGCTCTAAATAACCTATACTGTGTTGATGAGCCGTTCAACAACATTCAATAACTCTTGGTGTAAAATAACATAACGGGTAGTATATATCGTTTTCAGCCATTTTCAGTCTCCTGGTGTAAAGTTATTATATTCATTAACCAACATTCATGCATTTGCATACTCCAAGTGTAAAAAATGACAATTTATACCGGTTTGTTATAACTGCGACAACAAAAAGCGCACCACTTTACACACACTAAGAATATGGTTCACTTTAATTCATTCCTGTTAGGCGCCATATAACCTTTCATGTGTTGGTGCACCTTAAAACCCAATTCAATTCAATTCACTTTAATTCTAGGCCAGTTGCCCACACCCACTGTAGAAAGTGTATATTTCTCTAAAGTGAATAGAAATAATGTATGTTCTTTGTTTTTGTTATCTGTTGTTGTTGCTGTAGTTTTTAATTGAATTAAAAGCCATAATAAAGTGTTAAAAAATGAGCCCTGTTCCCTAAGCATTGTGACATCTGTTCATTTAGCCACAAATTTGCGATCCCAGTTGGCTACTACACTCGCATTCTGCGTCTTCGCCTTACACATTCTGATCCTGGTTGACTTCCCATGATCAGCATCACACGATTAAACATTTCCCCACAATCTCTTGAGATACCACGAAATCCCGCTGTAAACCGAGTGGCTTTACATAAATCATGGGCTCTTAGACTGTATTTTCGGCAAAAATGTTTACTGAATTAATTGCTAAAATGAAAAACACCTGACAAATTTATCTAAACAAAAACATATTTGACCCTGTAATTTATCCCTGTGAAGGTAAAGCAAATACAGAAATTAAAGCACAATATAAAAAGCATATTTGCTCACTATGATACTGATTACAACTATAAAATATCTTATAACTCAACAACTCAAAAGGTATGAAATTGATTTGCAACCGTTTAAATGCAGATTTTATGTCCATTGTTCCCAGTAATGCCACGGGACCAATGTTACTTGGTCAAAAGTGCTAGAGTGCCGTTAGAACCAGTATCTTCAGATCAACTCTATCTTGCACTTCTTGTGTCCCTCTCCCCCGACTTTTCGATACCCTTTTTGGCATGAAACCAGTGGCAAATGGTTTAATGATGCTACTCCAGTAAGACAGGATAAGGTTTATATATTTGATAAGGTTTATATATTGTTATATATATTATTTTTTTTATTATTTTTTTTATTTATTTTTTTTTATTTATTTTTTTATTTTTTTATTTTTATTATTATATAGAGTTTAATAACCAGTGTTTTTGAGATATTTTCAGTATCTAAAAAACACTCTTTATGTGAGGAAACTATCCAGCTGGCTTGCGGAACGTCTGTGCACAAAAATTGCCCGGAGGGGCACCTAGGGGTCTTCCTTCACCAATGGAAGCTGGAAAGTCGCCATATGACCTTAGCTGTTGGTGAGACTATAAACTCCAATTCAGTTCAATTCATTTTTTTTTTTTTTTTTTTTTTTTTAGAATAATGTTAGGTTATACTGACCAATTGCCGCTCACTGCAAAGAGGTTATGCGTTAGAATTACACGTTCATAATAACCTCTCCTTTCCACCCCCTGAAATAATTAGTATTTGTTCCCTAGTAGAACAAATCCCAATGTTTAAAGGTTAACTATTTTCAGAAAATGCAGTTCTAAGGATGTACAAAATTAAAAAAATAATAATCTGGGCTATTCAGGGGGGTAAAAATAGGAAATTTCCTTAATGTTTCAAAGATTTTAACTAAGGTGGCGCATTGCCACGGGCTCTTACTGGTATTAGACAATAATTTAGACTGTTAATATAAGTCAGTTACCTAATCATTGAATGTACAATGTATTCATTTATTTTAGGGATGAAACATCCTTATTTAATTACATGAAGGAATCAGTTACATTATAATGAAGACCGATGTAAACGAAAACAATCGGAATCGATAAGAAATAATCAATCAAAATCATGTTTAATTATTTTAGCACGCAGTTAATTTTCGATATATTCTTTCTTTACATATTTATGTTACCTGACTTTTAATCCGAGCCTTCTCTGACCATACCAGCCTTTTTTTACGATTTTTATAGTTCTTCTTTCCGTGTACGTACCTGATTTTATACAGCTGCGTGAAGTTTGCTCAGCATACGACATACGACATTCATTTAAATGTCTTTCAGTAAGACATACAACATTCGACATACAACATTCGACATTCGACATTTGAAACACATCCTTTAAAGTGAATGTCGTTTCACGCGACATACAACATTCGACATACGAGATTCAAAAAACAACATTCAAGGTGAATGTCGTTTCACGCGACATGCAACATTCGACATACAACATTTGACATACAACATACGACATTCGACATTCAACATTCGACAAACATCAGTTTTAAAGTGAATGTCGTTCACGAGACATACAACATTCGACATACATTCACATCCTTTAAAGTGAATGTCGTTTCACGCGACATACAACATTCGACATATGACATTCAAAAAACACATTCAAAATGAATTTTGTTTCACGCGACATACAACATTCGACATACAACATTCGGCATACGACATTCAACATTAGACAAACATCAGTTTGAAAGTGAAATTCACGCGACATACAACATTCGACATACAACATGCGACATACAAAAACAGCATTCAAGGTGAATGTCGTTTCACGCGACATACACCATTCGTATGTTATTTGTGGTCATCCAAATCGTCTGATACCATAAAAGGTGTTGGTTGATACAGACAGCAGGACGGTGGCCATGGAAGTCTATATTTATATTACATGTATTAGGGGCATGGATTAACAGCGACGTACATGGCGTTAACATGGCGTTGTAGAATATGTATACATTGCTACTCATCATTAGTACAGCTTACATATATTAATTGAATAATGATTTGTTTGGGTAATGATAATTATGCAAGATTGTTATGTTTGTCAACCGACATCTAAAACGTATGTATAATTACAGCCTAAGCCATCCAGGGTTGGAGATAAGCCATCCAGGGTTGGAGTGGCCACAGCTAAGCTTCCACGATTGACGTAACGAGCGGTGGAGACGGTCCCCGTACCTGCGCAGCATGGTCAGGTTTTAGTAGCGACAACCCCCGGGACACAAGGTGGGCCCGTTATCAGTCCTCACTGGAGGAACATCTCCCACAATCTCAGTGGAGGTTAACCATCATTACCTCGCGTCATCAACCCTTACAGAAGGCATTTGATGACAATCACCCATTGGATTCGCGCATCATCATCTTCATGAGCTCTCGCGCATCACAGTTATCGCGCTAGATCATAAATCAACATTGTTATAACTTTAACAACACTTTATTGTCTTATACATTCAGTATTTATAACAATACTAAGAACGTCTTAAACGTTTATGCGAACATAATTTTCATAGTTAATCTGTGTATTCGCTTGTTTTTTTAGATAATTGTATATATATTAAACATATTTTACAAGTTGCTTAAAACTTATGTAAATGCATTCACCGTCATTGATTCTTTCCTGAGTTAGCCCCAACCACTAGGGTCATCCTGTGACAATATTATTGCGATACACGATATGGTCCAGTTATTCCCCGACTGTGTCCAGTTATTTCCCAGCGGTTATTTTCCTCTAACAATGGTGCCGCTCTGATATAATAGAGTTTTATTGGTAATACTATTGCCACATTAATGCGGCTGACATGAGAGATGAGCGGGAAAATATTGGAGATGAGATTTGATAACATATTATTCAGATACCCAATATGGTCCAGTTTTTCCGACTGTGTCCAGTTATTTATTGGCTGTGTCCAGTTATTTCGTAGCGGTTATTTTCCTCTAACAATTTTGCCGCTCTGATTTAATAGAGTGTTGTTGGTTATACTATTGCATCATTAATGAGGCTGACATGAGAGATGAACGGGAAAACATTGGAGATGAGATATGATAACATATTATTCAGATATACAATATGGTCCAGTTTTTCCCCTATCTGTGTCCAGTTATTTCCCAGCGGTTATTTCCCCTAACAATGGTGCCGCTCTGATTTAATAGAGTTTTATTGGTTATACTATTGCCTCATTAATGAGGCTGACATGAGAGATGAGCGGGAAAACATTGGAGGTGAGATATGATACCATATTATTGAGATACACAATACGGTCTAGTGTTTTCCCGGCTGTGTCCAGTTATTTCCCATCAGTTATTTTCCTCCAACAATTGTGCCGTTCTGATTGAATAGTGTTGTTATTTGTACCATTAATGAGGCTGGCATGAAAGGTGAGCTATTGTGCCCATCGCGTCAGGTATACCTTGACGTGTTCGTTGGCGGACGGACTATAAACCTTAGAATTACACACACACACACATGAGCGAGTAAGATCAGAGATGATCAATTATGGCTTATTATTAAAATACAATATGGCCCAGTTATTTCCCGACTGTGTCCAGTAATTCCCGCTCACATTCCTTTCTCCAATATGTGTACAATTGTTTGTTTACAGGGCGATTTAGTATGCAACAATAGGTTGATTAGAGAGCATAAACAAATAAAGCATAAAGTAAGATAGTAATTTCTGGCATATTTAATTTTCATTTAGTCATCATAATGTTATTGTTAAGTATTTATCTGCTTCAAGACTGAAGCTGATTCATTAGCTTTACGATTTACTAGATTAAACAATAATGAAGAAATTGGTAACATTGTAATTAAATCATGTTACAGTTGTTTCCAGGCAGTGTCCATTTATTTCCCAGGACGTTTGATTAGGCCTGTGATAAAACAGACTCGAAATGAAAAGAAACATATATATTCATCCTGAATAAACTTGGTCCATTTATTTCCCGACACCGTCCACTTATTTCCCGACACCGTCCACTTATTTCCCAGAACATTTTTATTTATAATTTGTGTTGTTGTAAAGCTGCGTGGTACATCAACACTGAGGAAAATTGATTAGATGAAAAAAATGTTTGTAATTTATTTTTCGACATATTTCTTTTCTCCATAATTAATTCTATAATGAGTTTGTATACAACTACATTAACGTAAACTATCAAACTTAGTTCAAATATATTTATTTTACATCGATAATCACTCTCGGTGGCTTCCTGGGTAGAACCAGTACTAAGCAATGTGGATAAATTATCTTGCTCAAGGATAAATAACGTGGCAGCGGTGAGGATCGAACCCACGACCTCTCGATCTGAGTTCGGCGCACTACCACTGGACAACGCACTCCACACTATCCAACTTTAATCCAGATTTATTTGAGTTCATCCAGACTATTGTATTCATGCAGTCATCATTTGAAATAATAAGGGAAAGTATGCGAAGTTCTTGGTGTACAATTTCTATGATTCTTCTGCATTTTATTGTACGTTTACAATGACTTTAACCTTTGAGATGCTCCCTGTAGACAGATTTGCTAATTTTCGCCGTAAGTAATGCGCGCATGCGTAGTGTAGCTTCCGTCCAGAAATTTCCCGGTCCAGTTATTTCCCGTTACACCGGAAACGTCATGTTTTTCCAAAATTGCTGCGTTACTTCTGCCATAAAAACAACAATCCGCCATAATGCGGAGTTAGAGGTAACCCACGGTGTATCCGAGCAAACTTATATGCATTGAATTAATGGTTCAGCAAGTTACAACAATCACAAACAAAAGAGAAACGTAGCAGACTCGGTTTTATTGAGTATGTTTATGAGAAGTAATTATAAGATGCAACACCTCTCACGGCTTCTAGCACCGGCTTAAGCGATACTCTACTTTAATGCAACACAGAATGGGCCCTATTTTCTACTATGGTTAATAATATACCCTAACGAACAACAATTTAACAAAGCTTATGTTTCTGGTACTAACGCTTCTTTTCTCGGTTTGCATCTCTCCATTGGAAATGGTGAAATAATTAGCAAAGTTTGTGGCAAGAGGGATGATTTTAATTTTGATATTGTTAATTGTCCCCATTTAGATGGGGATGTTCCCCCGGCCGACTTCTTGTGCGTCTCGGCTTGTTCGTTTTTCTGGGGCTTGTGCTCGAGTTGAGGACATTAATATTCGTAATCTTTGCATTACTAAAAAGCTACTCCATCAGGACTACCGTTATCATGAACTGCGTAAAAATCTTTGCAAAATGTTTGTTATCGTAACGCTGATCTTCTTTCCAAATATAAAAGTAATTTAAAAACTCTTCTGCGACAAGGACTAGCACAACCTGACTTTTATGGTGACGTGATTTACAAACTTAGTAAGATCCTTGGTCATGACCATTTTCATACTATCTTTGTTACTTGTTAAACAGTTTACCAAAAGAGGTTATGACTCTATCCTTTTTCAATGCACTGGTCCCATTTACAGTTCGCCATTATGCTTTCTTCTTTAATTGTGCGATGACCGGACAGGCTGTGGACCCTATGATGACGTCTACCTAAAGCCCAAAAGGACGGTGACGTTTGATGTTTGTCCACAATCTTGTCTTGCGTGCCCTCAGTGGTTTGTTCTCTTGTTACTCTGGTTTCTGCCAGGTCATTGAGTACCTTCTTTGTGGCTTTCTAGGCTATTTTTTTTTGTATTTATATATACACGAGCGTCTTTGTTTTTTACTTATATTGCCTATTAATGCAGCCTTGTTGGTTAGATAATAGTTCATAGCGGGTATTTCTTTATTTACACTGTCCCGTTTTACTGGGATGACAGTAGGGTAACTATGAGGTTTGATGCACCCTAGAACCCGGTTTAAACATTTTCAACCCTTTTGTGTTTGTGATGTCTTCATTCATCTTTAAAGTTGTTCTTTGTTTCTGTCTGTGTTTGACTGTCGTCCTTGAATGCTACTTTTCTTTTCGATTTTTATATCTATATTTACTATTTGGGTTAAACATTTGCAGTGACCCCAGTGTCATTTAATTTTATTCAAGTGGTACTGTACGTTTTAATTTCACAGCGCTTCTGGACGGGACAACCGACCCGATACCATTGAATCAACGTCTGATTGTGGATAACAGGGTTCCCACACACCATTTGATCCAAAATTCCCTGACATTTCCCTGACAAAAATCAAAATTTCCCTGACATCATTTTATGTTTCGGTGTTCATTTTCAGAAACTTTTAATATTTATTACTGAATTAAGGATTATGTCCCCTTTTGTGTATTCCCATTGAGGTTGAATTTGAAAAAGATAAAAAGTAAACCTTAAATAATGTTGAATATTTTTACATGAAACTTCCAGTTTAATATGTTTACACATTTATCTAGGCATTGCTAACCATGAATTATAAAAAAAAACACACTTGATAAATATGTTAATTAGTCAACATATGCATGACCAAGAGTACGACATAAACTGAGTATGGATCAATACACACTTTTATCAAGTTTGTATTTATTATTCAAGTACAGAACTGTCTAGATAAACGTGTAAACATTTTAAACTGCAAAACAAGAGTATGATAATGGACCTTTGGAAGCGGCCGAGCACGACACATACGAAATATTGCAGTCTCTGTTTGATTGAGACTGTTCATGAGCGGCACTGAAATATGCTAGCTACCGCTCACGCCCTCTAGCCCCGGGTAGAGCAGAACTCAATATTCATAAAATCAATAGTTCAAAATGTTAACCATCCCGAAGGTGGCATGCATATGGCGGTGGACATGGAATATACTTCTTCCCCGTGCAAGTTACATTGTAAAACTATTCAGGATTATTTAGTCTATTTTATTGCTTTTGATAAAGCACTTTCAATGGGATTCCACAACAGGGGACATAATCCTTAAATGACTTTATTGACCTCAGTCCTCCCATGCAGCCAACTCTTTCGTCCCTTTTCAAACATTTTTTAGACTTTTTCAAATTCAGTCTTGTATTACAATAATATTGCTGGGTATGGTATTGGCTATATACAAAGCAATTCATTACTGCGACAATGATTACACTGCCAACATTTAAGATTATGGAGTCAAGTTGCTAGCATATAGCATTTGAAGTGAATAAAATATTATAGTGTCTCATTACTTACTATTTACTTAGAAGCCAAGATGAACTTTATTTAGAAGCCAAGATGAACTGTGATACAATCAGTACATGCAAAACAAAAATTGCACAATGTTAGTTATCAGCACATGTTATATGGTACACTAGTTTGCGCAATACAGAATTATAGTCTATGTCAAAATAAACATAAATATGTTTAATGTCAAATGAAAATGAAATTCTCTGACTTACCCCTGACATTTGCCAAATTTTAAAAATTCACTGACATTTTTCAAAATTCACTGACAATTCCCTGACCTGGAAAAAAATTCATATTCCCTGACGCGTGGGAACCCTGTGGAATGGCCTACGTCTGCGTAAAATACATTTTCAAACAAGCACACGTGTGAGAAAAATTAATTTTGCTTGGGATTCCATCAATTGATTTAAGTTATCTCATACAATTACTTTTTTAGTACATCAATCTACATAGGACCATTTTCTAGGGCCATGGGACGAAATATTTTCACCCTGACAGTATAACAAAACAAAATTTGTCGGATATTTTTAGTAAATACAACAAAATTGGAACGTGTAAGTGTTTTATGAAAGGTGTGGGTATTGCTCATAGTGCGTACTCTTTGCTTTGTCAGATACTTATGTGCATGTGAAAATAAACAGTCGTTTATGTGAGGAAAAGAGGGAAAAAATGAAACGGTCACCGTCTGTTAAGAATTTCTGATTGGAACGGCAAACGTCTGTTGCTGCAAACAGTCAACGTCTGTTTGACAATCCAATCTTTTATGAATTATAAGTAAATGTACATGCATTTTTTTTATCATTATGACCTACAACTGATCTAGATGGTTGCATAAATGCAAAAGCATTGCAACTCCAACGAGACTGCTTTTGAATTAAATTGAATTGTTGTTTAACAACACATGGTTTAGGTTATTTCGGGTTACAGGAATCCGGGGAACCATGGCATTCTCTTACTATCGATATATTCGTATAGTTCTTAAACGCTTCCGGGTCAACTCGTACTTAAGTCAACTCGTACTCATTTTGGTCAACTCGTACTCATGTATTGGTCAACTCGTACTCATTTTGAAAAAAAATCGTACTCATTTATTTTTGGTCGTTTGTTTATAGATTTTTATAATAAAATTATAATTTATTATAATGAATGATGTTGTAATATTTAGTACTATTTTTAAAACATTTGTTCATGATTTTGATTACGATCCCTATATTATTTCTAGTTTTCATGTGTCTGATAAATACTATGTTCAACGCACCTACCTAGTTGTAAATTAATTTGATATGCTGGGATGTATAAAATTAAAAGAATATGAATTGGAAATTGTAATTGTAATTAAATCTAAACTCTATTGTATGTTATACATGTTATATGCTGACATTTTATATATTGTTTTTAAATATATTTTAATAAATTTGAAGAGAAAATAGATGTTTTTATTTTATGTTCAATTCCATATTTCGACATTTAATGTTTTTAATGTGTTTTTAATATGTATTTGTATAAACCAATCATTAAATGCTGATCTAAACTTTAGTTGATTGAATTAGCAAACATGCTAATCCCGTATTTGTACGTTTGCTAATTCAATCAACTAATGATTAACAAGCTTTACATGTTTTCACAGTAAGTGTGAGAGGCGACACTTCTTTAATTAAGTGTGATTTGTTAACACGTGCTTTTGATCGATATGCACATATCACACCATACATTTAATTACAGCAGCGGTGTTTCTTTCATCAATTTAGATAAAGCATCATAGACATTATTCCGAAGATAATAATTACCATCTTGAAACATAACTAATTGTTTAAAAATAAAGGAGTTTGGCCAAAAATATAAAACTGTCAAAATATAATACTGTTATAATGTGTTTGTAATGTCTCTGAATTAGTTTTATATCGTCTTAATTAGTTAAAGGTAATTCCCTTTTGTTACAAACATAAAACTGTTAAAACTAATAATGTATTTGCATTGTTAATTATAACAATTCTGTCACACATTATTGTCTTCCTATGTGTTAGAAAGGAAACAGTGTATATATTGTATATATTGTACATTTTGTAAATATGTTTTATTAAGTTTAGTTTTCAATATTAATATGTAACACATCTTGTTGTTGTTTTCTTTATAATCACCACCAATGAAATCCATGGATTACTCCCATATACAAATGAATGTAAACATCATTTTGTTCAACTCATACTCATATATTTTGTCATTCTATACTTAAAAATATAATACATAAAAAATACAAATTTAATTACCTAAACATAAGAAATAAATAGTGAGTACGAGATCAGTACGTGTTGACCAATTGAAAAACTGAAATGAGTACGAGTTGACCAAAATGAGTACGAGATGAGTTAAGTACGAGTTGACTTAAGTACGAGTTGACCTGTTACCTCTTAAACTTACTTTGAGGATATATTCTGATACACGGGACCGCCCGGTCCGACGGACGATTCTAGGAGAAGTAGCTTGCCAAACGACACCTTGAAGTAACACAGTGGCGCCAGTGAGACTCGACCCCGTGATCACCGGATTCAGAATTCAACGGGCATTCCACTGGGTCGCAGCAATGGAAAGAGGCAGTTTTGTATTTACTGACAAGATTCATACAAAAACCATATACATATCCCTTAAAGGGACAATGTCCGTAACTTTTAGCTTATAAAACATACACTAATTATGTTCACGAACATTACACACTACACATTATTGCATATTTACTAATTAAAAGCAAGATTCTTTGACGGAATTTAATCACGGTACAATAAAAAAAACCCCGCTTCGTGCGTTTGAACCCGCAGCCCGAACTAAAATTACGCTCGCAGTAATAATAGTGAGCGTAAAGTAGTCGACATCGCTCCCGACTGAGCTAAGCGGGCTATATTACGCAATACATACTGTGTAGAAAACCTAATGCGCTAATGGAAGTCACGTGATCGCAGAAAAAGTAAATAATGTGGGTCCCACGTTATAATGTGGGTCCCACATTATTTACAAATAATAATTAAAACGTTTTTATAACTCACGAATGTATTACTACATACTTCTTAGGGTCTATGCTCATGTTTTCATGTATACATTTCACTGAACAAATTTGGTTTTGCACTTATTGTCAGGATTCTTGTCTTTTAATTACATTTCTGGGTGTTTTAAAACAAGAACTGTTAAATGACACACGTTTTTAACAGACGATGACCGTTCCACAAACAGACATTGATTCAATGGTATCGAGTCGGTTGTCCCGTGTGTTACCGTTTTCTCTGGTGAAATGATTCAAAGAAACCGACCAATTTGAATGTGTTATTCGACCATTGGTGTTCCTTCTTTCTTCTATATGTATTGCTGATGACGTCAAACTTGTTTATTTTTATATACCCATTATATCTGTGAAAAGATCTACATTCTCATATAGAAACAAGAAATATCTTTAAAAAAAAATAGTCGGCGCGTTTGGGGAAGCACAATGTATGATTGATTGTCATGAAGTGAAATAATTTTAATAGCGAAATGGGCGGTAGAAAGTAGAGCAATATAACGTTTTTTATCGGTATTCATATAAAAGTTGACACGGCAGTGCCAATGTGGAGAATTTGAACAAAACAAGTTAGTGCCTTCTATTACGGAAGGCCATTGTTAAAATATTCAAAGGGCCATAATCCTGAAAACAAGAGGCCCACGAGGGCCTAAATCGATCTACTGGCAAAATATACTCTGTTAGATGATGCTACATGCAAAATATCAAAACTCCAACATTGTGATTTCAAAAAAGAAGATTTTAAAATGTATTTTCTAATATTTCTATGTAAAACTTTTGACCCCCAATGAGGGGCTTATTCTGAGCCCAGGTCACCATTTATACAACTTGGTAAAGGACCATTATATGATGCTACCTGCAAAATATCAAAGCTGTAACCCTTGTGGTTTCAGAGAAGAAGAGTTTTAAATGTATTTTCTCTATATACTATGTACATTTTTTGACGCCCCACCCTTGGTGTTGGGCTAATTCTGCCCCCGGGGTCACCATTTGTACAAACTTGGTAAAGGACCACTAGATGTTGCTACATGCAAAATATATCAAAGCTGTAGCCCTTGTAGTTTCAGAGAAGAATATTTTTAAATGTATTTTCTCAATATTACCATGTAAAACTTTTGACCACACCCTCCCCTCCCCGGGTTGGGGCTAATTTTGAACCCAGGGTCACCATTTGTACACACTTGGTAAAGGACAACTATATATTGCTACATGCAAAATATCTAAGCTGTAGAAGAGAAGAATATTTTGGTCACCATTGCTAGTCTAAACATTTGACATTCACTCCTTCCGTCGTCTGATTGTTCGTCTTGGCTGAAAATCACATCCGGGCACCTTGAACAATCACGTGACGAAGAAATCACTGCGATAAGTAATTTTTAATAGGGTTTCATTACCAGTTACCATGTAAAATTAACGCACTTTGCAAGAAAACAGAATAATTTTATTTGCAATTTCAGCATTTCTATTCCTTTCTTCATCTTTTCCGTCACGATTCAAGTACAGTGTAACAAGTCACCTAGCGATAGACCATTTATCAACAACTACACTCTATAAACAAATCTACAAGTTTCCTTTGGCCTTGTCAGACAAATTTTGCCAATCAGAATTCAGTTTAATAAACACTGTAGGCTTTCATAATTTCTGTATCGCTTTCAACTCGAGTTTTGATAGGCTTACACAGACACACCTCCGCCGAAAAAAGCCAATAACATGAGACCAAAGAGGGCATGAAGACGCTCTGCTAACAAGGTTAACGGCTCCAAACAAAATTAACAGAAAAAAACTTATATAAAATCATTCATTTTTCTTCAATCTTTAGTAACGGCGGCCATATTTGTTCACAAAACGGTTATCAGAAGTATTGGACCATTGGTTTACTGGACCATTGGTTCACGAGAAGTTACTTTAACGATTGTTTTGACTTTCGTCAAAGCGGTCATACATATTTAAAGATTGGGATGCATATCAATCGGAGAAAAGATCATGTGACGATGCAATCGGGTCATTGGCTGATGTGAAGTTGTTTACAGATGTTTCTATTTTTAGTAAAGCAGGCCATTGACGGATCGAGACACTCTGAGAAAGGGTATTAAAACGATGCTTTTTGAGAAGTTACAAAATAATTCGTCCATTGGTTTACGAGAAGCCTTTATTTTTATCTATAGTAACGGCAGCCATGTGTTGATGGATGAGTGCAATTTGTATAATTCTGAGAAACGGTCATGAGACAGTGCTTTTGTTGAAATTTCAAAACAACTGGACCAGTGGTCCATGAGAAGAAGACGTTTAAAGATGTTTCTATTTTCAGCAGCGGTTGCCGTGTTTGTTGACCGATAAGTGCGATTTTACAAGTCTGAGAACGGGTTATAAGGCAATGGTTTTAGTAAAATTTCAAATCAATTGGGCCATTGGTTTATAAGTAGAGTTTTACAGATTTTTCTATTTTAGTAACGACGGCAAATATTATTTGTAAATGGATCTTAATGGGTCGGGGATATTTGTAAAAGTTTGGGAAAAGGGTCATGAGCCGATGCTCCTGGTGAAGTACAAAACAATAAGGTCATTGTTTCGCGAGAAATCGTTTAACAATGTTTCTATTGTTAGTAACGGCGGCCATATTTGTTGGCGAACCGGAATGATTTTTCATAAATCAGAGAAAGGTTTACAAGGATTTTTATAAATCTGTAAAAGGTTCGCAAGACGATGCTTTTTGGGGAGGTTTTCACAACGATTGGTTCATGATAAGTTGTTTAAAGATGTTTCTATTTTATTAACGGCGGTAATATTTGTTGATGGATATGGATGCTTATATAAATCTGAGAGAGGACCGTGCAAGGATGCTTATTATGAATTTTCATCAACGTACTGCTAGCCATCCCATAAGCTTTGTTAGCCTCTGGCAAGTACAGATTACAAGAGCGCAGCCTAACGAGGCATCATACGCCCGTGTCCTTATGATTATTATGTTAGTTAGGTTATACCTATTACGAAACATACCTATGACTTATAACAAACATTCGTGTTGGGCTATTATGTTAGAGCATTCCGATGTGTGAGGAAAATATGACCTTCACCTTTGAACTTCTAACAAAAAATGCTTCATGTGGCTGTAATGCTTTACAAGGGAATGGTCTTGAACTTTGACCTACTGACCCCTAAGACAGTAGAGTTCTTCCTCTCACCTATCTATGTTCATGGGTGTAGGTGTTACGGCTTCGTTATCATCTGGAATGCCTGTTAACATGTAAGGGCATGGTGACCTCGCCCTTGGACCTACTGGCCCTCCACAAATTAGGGATCCTCATCTCAAATAGGGCAATGTATTATGGTTTCAGAGTTATTCCCTGGAATGTGCATTTTCATAAAAGGTCACGATGCCGTTGACCTTTGACCTACTGACCCCAAAACAATTTGTTTCCTTCTCTCACAATGTGCCTATGAGTTCCATGACTGTAGTTTACGGTTATCGTGACCTTTACCTTTGACTTGCTGACCCCCAAAACAAATGGGATCTTTTTCTCACATTTGGTTATCCACCTGTGATGTTTCGTCAGTGTAGGTTTAATGTTTTGAGTCAACTTCCTGTGTGTGTGTATGTGTGTGTGTGTGTGTGTGTGGTTCGATAAGATATGTTAAAGAGATGGGCACAGTAGAGTCAGGACGTTAACAATTTTAATTTTGAATTTTGAAAGTGCCTATTTAATGTCTAAATATATGCCAAAACAAGAGTCAACATCAGCGGTTAATTCAACCTAAATTCGTGTGTTGGCTCTTTCTTGTCCGACTTGTTTGGCTTTGTGGTGTATGCGGTGCGTTTGTGATTGTAGTGTGTATGATACGGGCTCCCTGGTCCCTCATATCATAAATGCTGGGGGTTGATGAGGTATATGTCTGTATCACGCTGTCTTGGAGATGATTAGCGTTTCCATTTGCAGCATATTGATACTTATGGGCATCGAACTGGGGTATGTTCGGTTCATAACGTGTGTTTATGTTTTAATGTTGGGGCATTTTGTTGGGTATAGTTGTGTGGTTGCTGTGAGTTGATGGTTCTTATACCTCGGACAATTCATATATTGTGGTTGATGTCTGGACTGAGGTAAGGCGGCAGCTCATTCACCACCTGTTCGCGTGAGATTTGAGGATCACTGGGGGTCTAGGCTACCGCGGTGAGGAAAGGGTTAATTACGGTAGATAACGGTGGCCAGTCAAGACTGCCCTATGTGGCGTATTAGCCAGAGGTTGGTGATGAAAGGTACCGTAGGGAGGCGCTCCTTAGTCCTAAATGGGCATGCATTTCCATATGGTGATGTCATACCCGAAGTTTGATTGAATTCCGTTCAGCGGTTTAGGAGGAGATGCAGTAACGGACAGACGGACGGACGGACAGACGGACAAACGGAGGCGATTTTAATATACCCTGTTTTTTTTCAAAAACGTCGGTATAAATATGGTATATTAAAGAGTAAACAGAGGTATCATAAAAGCGAATTTAAAAAAGAAGAGAAAAAAGAAAAGAATGTAACAAAACGCCAGCGCAACTCTACAGTAGATATAAAATAATACACGATGTAAATTCGAAATCAAAAAGTGGCCCGCAACAGCAACTGCACCTTTTAGGCCATAATCTGCAAAACATATCAGTAATAGTTTGAGAACCCAACGCGTATGATTAAACCAAACAATTAAAAGTCAGTAAAATCTCGTTAAAAATTGATGTGGCTTTTCCCAATACGTTATTCATATGTATACAAATAGAAACGGTAATCGAAAACAATAAATAGAGGATTTACATGAGTACTCATTCATTATTGCATTTATTAAACGAGTTTACAAAATGATATAATGCGAGGCTCTCATTCATTATTGCATTTATTAAACGAGTTTACAAAATGATATAATGCGAGGCAAGAATTATTGAATTTATTAAACGAGTTTGCAAAATGATATAATGCGAGGCTCTTGCCTCGCATTATATCATTTTGTAAACTCGTTGCTCTTGCCTCGCATTATATCAATTAGTAAACTCGTTTAATAAATTCAATAATGAATGAGAACCAACGTTAGATTCTATTTATTACATAACTTATAACGTCACATTACGTCAGAAAATGTACATTAACGTGACGTCCATGACGTCATTAACGTTATGTTATACCACTAGTGGAATATCGAAAATATTGAATGGTGTTATAACACTCCCACACCACATGTTATGTGATAATAGTAAATACGGCACATGCCCATTTAGGACTAAGAAGCGCCTCCCTACGGTACCTTTCATCACCAACCTCTGGCTAATACGCCACATAGGGCAGTCTTGACTGACCACCGTTATCTACCGTAATTAACCCTTTCCTCACCGCGGTAGCCTAGACCCCCAGTGATCCTCAAATCTCACGCGAACAGGTGGTGAATGAGCTGCCGCCTTACCTCAGTCCAGACATCAACCACAATATGCCACTGGCAGCCATGTTTAACATCGAATCAAAACGTCATGCTGATCATTCTAGAAAAAGTCCCATATCAATATCACTTAGAGTTTTCAAGAAGTAATTGCTACAAGGGGTCAAGGTCACTGTTACTAGAAATAGTAAAACGGTTTCCGTTCAATAACTAGTTAGGAATGAGATACTGGAATTAAACTTTATGGGCAGGTAACTTTATAATATGAATAGGAAGCTTGGGATTCCATTTGGGGTCACTAGCATGAGGGTCAAGGTCACTGCTACTAAAAATAGAAAAAATGTTTTCCACTCAATAACTTCAGTTAGGAATGAGATTTGGAATGAAGCTTTATGGGTCGTAGCTTAATATGAAAAGTTATGTTTAGTCTCATATTTTTCAGACAGTTAATTGGGCATTTTATGCTTCTAAACACGCTACCTAATGCGAACTCCCCGCAGTGGTTACTTCCCCTTTCTGTTACAGTAACCACTGCCACCCAACAAATGTATAGCTGAGATCCAGCTAAGTTTAATATTTTGGTCAAATATTTTTTAGGTCAATATTGCAACTTGCGTTGTTCATAATATAGGAAAATAGTGTGAAAAACGGTATCTGGTTACAAAAATAATTTATTTATAAAAAAAAATTCAGCGAATATGCACACCAGTTACTTGGTTATTTGTAAACACACATGTATTCCGTTGAGAACATTACAGAAGCTGTGCGTAAATTTAATAAAGAGATTACACCCAAGCCAAAACTAGCCAAAACAGGTTGAATTTTTCAACATCTTCTCGAAGGTGATGATGTTATTGCCAATTGCCTGTTGGTTACGGCAAGAGTTTGCTGTACCACTTATATATATACCTAGTGTATCGTCTTTTTTGTAATCACATGGCCTCAGCTATCGTCACGTGATTTGTGTGGCGGCAGGGAGTATTGGCTACACTATCATTGCGCGGAGGTTGCCTTTAATACCATATGTGCAATTATAAAAAACTGGCAGTCTTTACCACATCAATGATGACCATTTTTATGGGTCGTTTTTTCGTTCAAATGATAACTGGTTCAGATCCCTTCCCATCTACTTTACCTAAACATAAATCCAGTAATAAATGAATCAAAAGTCCGAAGGTCGTATTTGGTCAGGATCTTGTAAATGCTTGTAAGTACGAATGCATGCTTGTAAGTACGATACGTCCGTACCGTATTATTGTTGCCAATATTGGACCATTCTTCTTCTTTTTCTTTTATTATAATGGCGTACGATCATAACTGACATGATAGCCAGGTGTGGGTGTTAAATCAGATAACTTTTCCTTCTATCTTCCCTCTCAATTATTCACTGAGTTTGATGAGAATACATTCAAAAGATTCATAGTGAATAATAAAATGTGATTATAATGGTTTGTTTATTTTCAAAAGAAGAAATTGTGTAAAAATATGTTTAAAGTTAAAAATGTCATCATTTTTCGCTTTTCTCTTAAATATCAAGGTTTTGAATAGTTCCGTCAAATGCCTTTTTGCTCTAAATGTAAGAGAAAGCAAAATACTATCATTGGAAAGTAAATTAAAGTTGGGATGTGAGTTGGCATGAATGAAACGTGTATCTGTAAAACTCTTCATGATACACATGTGTTCAAAGTTGAGAAATATTTTGTGAAATTTAGATAATTTCATAGTGTCCAATCTATTTGTTACTAGGTCTGTGACCTAGTGTGTGTTTTAATGTGCCCAATTTGCCTGTACAAATCCTATAGCCCGACGCCCGGGACTAGTCCAAAACCAAAGTCGGGTCGTGTCACTTTTTCAAAGATTTTAGTCCCGGACTAGTCCAAATATGAAGAAAAAAAAAGAGAAAGTCGGGCGTGCACTGTTTGAAAGATTTCAGTCCCAGATTTATTCAATTACTTGGCAATACTACGTAAAAAGAGATTAGTGCAGTGCATTAAAAGATAAAAACATCATATATTATTTACGGTAGTTTGTGCCATGCATGCTATTACTTTAATAGGGAAAATGCTAATTTTACAGATCTATGTCACGTGATGCAGAACTAACTGCAGTGATTTTATCTGGAACAGACATGATAGATAAAGATAAATCCTGTCACAAAAGCGGCCAAGGATGCATATTTGAATATTGGAAGTTCGTGGACCTAAGCCGTCACGTGACTGCTGCTTATCAACATGATCATAAAATATTGAAAAATGTTGCATACTTTTACAGTGATTTTTACAGTGATTCTTTATCTTCTATTTTAAAAATTATATACTTATTACCTTGGTTGTATCTGTTACATTTGCTATGGTCATGTGGTGATAAAAGGGTACATAAAAATAACTTGGTGGATGGTCTGCCCGATATGTTAACACAATGTGTAAGACCCTTAAAGTTAAAATCATTTTTGTGCTTGACAGTATTTAATAAAATATTTTCTGATATTTATTTTAATTTTAGTTTTAGTTGAAAATGGTTAAAATGTAATTGAAAGACTCAGATCATATCAGCTACACTAGCGGATCCGAGGGGGGGGGGGGGGGGGGGGGGGGGGGGGGGGGGGGGGGGGGGGGGGGGGGGGGGGGGGGGGGGGGGGGGGGGGGGGGGGGGGGGGGGGGTGGGGGGGGGGGGGCGCGCCATACATGTATGTCCATGTTACTGTAGATAAAATATCAAACAATTTCGTTGCACGCCCTCAGTATAAAACTTTTTTTTTGGCTCGCTTCGCTCGCTCGACGCATAATGGCTAATGTGTGGTTTAAATAACACATTGTTAAATCCTGTTAAAAATTGTTAAGTATTGGTTTAAGTTGTTAAATACTGATAATATTATATTGAAACAGGTTTATAATATGGCCTATGACGAGTGTGTTAATGGCAAAAAGAACTTGTTATCTAATGTTAAAACGTTTACTGTATGAATATGGTTTCAATTGGGTATGGGATAACCCTGATACAGTTGTTTGTAGGTCATTTGTATTAGTATTCAAACAAAGAATAATCGATTGTTTTTTGCAAAAGTGGTATGCAGATAAACAAAATTCTGGTGTCTTAGATTTGTATAACAATGTGAAAAATCATTTTCATTATGAAATATACTTAGATGTATTGCCATGCGATTTAAGAAGTTAGTAAGTAGAAATAAGGTTATCGTCACATTCTCTAAGAATTCAAGCAGGTCGGTATGGTATCAATAGGATTGAAAGAAATGAACGTTTTTGTCAATATTGTATACTCAAGATATTGAAGATGAGTTTCATTTCATTCTAAAATGCCCATGTTACTCCGATATAAGGAGGAAATACATAGCTCAATATATTGTAATAGACCAAGTATGTTTAAATTCATCGAATTATTGCAAACTGAAAACAAAATGATTCTTTTAAAATTGGCTTTATATCTCAAATGTGCGATGTCCATAGAATATCTTTAACGCATGTGTGAACACTTTATAGATCATCCTCTTTAGAGCTGATATAAATCATATACTTTGTATGTTACACGTGATTTAAATATGTATTTTGTAATTGTTGTATATATATTATGATGATGTACTTAACGTACAAGTCAATAAAAGTATGTTCTGTTCTGTTCTGTTCTGTTCTATAAAATATGTTCTCGCTCGCTTCGCTCGCTCGACGCAGTTAAAGCTAAACAGGACATCGCTATGAAGAACAAAGAATTATCTCTCATATCATCTTTAAATGATCCATCTACGATCAACGTCTGTGCAGCACATTTAGAAATTGCATTAACGTCTGTAAGTCTTCGCGAGTTTATTTTCTTTTAAATGCAGAAAAAAATGCAAATCAATTATTAATTTAAGATCATTAAATAATAGCTAATTGATTATGAAAAGCTATGTGTCATAAAAAATGATACTGAAATTGTTTAACCCGTCACACTTTTTAACAAATCACCGCTTATTAAGGAAGTAAATCAGCACATATTATGCACATATTATGAACATGTACATACATTAACAACAATGAACACAAATCAAAATCTCTTCATTTAAGAACATACTTTTATATCATACTTTTATATCAGTCTTTTGTAAAGAGATTGAAAGTTTTATATTGGTGTTATAACGGAATGCTGGTGAATGTCAGCGCTAGCTAGCCGCGATGCAGTGGATGAAGGCAAGTTATAACTGTACTCTGAAGATTAACAGATGTTGCCATGAAACTACATTGGAACGAGGGAGTCTGTTTGAATTGTATGTTTGCCATTGATACGAGGGTGCTTCAAAAAGTTCTGTCACTAGGCATATATCCTTTGAACTGGATATTACACTGAGATAAAGTAGTGTATTTATAGTACTTCTGGGTTCGCTCTCTTAAATTCCCACAACAAAAATGAAAAAATTTCCGGTTATTTATACCCCTGAATTACCTCCCCCCTACCACACCTTTTAGATACTGGCATCTCTGAAAATGTCCTTGTTATAAAACGTTGTAAAAATTATTTGAATAAATCTATGCTTTTAAATTTTCTTGTACGCCATCTGTTGTTATTCGCCCATAATGCATGAAAAGATTGTCGAGAATTCGGAAAGGTCTTGCTGCAAACCAGATATGAGTGAATGCATATCCCTTAATTTCAGCAGAAATAACACTGATTTTCTTCATTTTGTTTACGGAAATGTTATAATATCTTTTAAATGTCGTAATTATTCTCATAGTATTAATTGTTTTCATATTTGTTTACAAATCCTAGTCCTTCAGTGTTTAAATTTCATATTCAACACATTATTGTAGAATTTTGTCATGTTTTAGTGAAAATATTGATCATCCAAAAACGCTATTTCAGAAGACTGTCCTTCCATTTAAAGGGGGGTACATCAGGATTTTTCTAGAAACATCTTAAATTATAAAATTGTTCTAGTTCATGATGAAACACTTATATCAATTAAAATATGATGTTAGAACCATTTTGTTAATGTCTAAACTTTTAAAACACCATATAGCTAGGACGGAATCGGACGTAAAATGCTGAAATTAACCCTGGTGTGTCACCTAGGATAGCACTTATTACTGTGCAGAATGAATTTCTTTGCAAAACTAGGGATAATTTTTAGGCTCATCATTATGTTTTTGGCATGTAGAATAGAAAATATTAATATTTGTCAATTTTAAGTCAGACACCCAGACTCCCATTAAAGAGCCTGATGTACTCCCTTATGTCCATTTATCATGAAATTAATTTTACACGTTAGCTCTAAAATGTTAATTTCAAGGACAATGCCTTTTTCATCTACCATGCTGAAATACTGAATCTTGTAAAGCACAGATATAACTGGTAATGTATGAGAAATGTCAAAGGTCTTCGACAAGTACTTAAGAGAAACAGGCATTTAAAAAAGTAACAATTAACATACCTGAAAAATGCCTCAGTATGTATAATTGATGTGTATTAAATGTTACATAACTTTCGTCACACAAAATGCCCTCGTATGTGTCGTCATAATACCACGCCGTAAAGCTTAGTCCGCTAGCCTTGAATTCACCCAACCATTCTTGAGAATATTCTTAGACTTAAGCCCAAAGTATGCGAATTTCAATCACAACTAATTTCTAAAAGTTTAAAGGATTAAATGTTCATAACAAGCTGCTATTTATAAATACGATAAAAACAAATCGTTTGCAATATCATACTATTGTTTATCTTTGAAGGTCATGAGAATATTTGTGAACGAAATTTGATTACTTGAGCTCAAGTCTAAGAAAGTTTAAGAATGGTTGGGTGAATTCCAGACCTGCAGAACAGAACAGAACAATACTTTATTAACTCAGAATGGTTTGTGAATTCCAGACCAGAACAGAACAGAACAATACTTTATTAACTCAAATATACATGATTATTTTACAGGTAAGTAAAGTATTATATTATCTCTACGAATATGTTTATTGTATCACTAGGTAGTACAACGTCCGTTTCTGATAATAATAATAATAATAATAATAATATTTATTTATTTATTTATTTATTTTATTATTATTATTATTATTATTATTATTATTATTATTATTATTATATTGTTATTAGTAGTAGTAGTAGTATAGTTGTAGTAGTATCAGCAGTAGCAGTATCAGTAGCATCAGTAGCAGCAGCAGTAATATCAGTAGAAACAGTAGTAGTAATAGTAGTAGTAGCAGCAGCAGTAGTAGCAGCAGCAACAGTAGCAGCAGTAGCAGCGTAGTAGCAGCAGCAGTGATAGTAGTAGTAGTAGTAGTAGTAGTAGTAGTAGTAGTAGTAGATAGTAGTAAGTGGTAGTAGTAGTAGTAGTAGTAGTAGTAGTAGTAGTAGTAGTTTAATGGCTTTTGACATTACCCTCCACATAAAAAAGGCATATAGTCCCCCCACCCCCATGTGTTGGTGTGCCTTAAACCCAATTAAATTCAATATTATATATAATTTTGCTAGTCACCATTTCCCTCATACTCGTATAAAGCATTCCATTACTAATTTGAGAGTTGGCATTGCGGTAACACGATAAGATATTAACCTAGGATAATTGATATGTCAGACTGTGGTCTGTCTCCCCAGTGTATAATACCTATAGTTTATTGCAACATTTGGAGTGGTAGGGTAGATAGTTCATCGGTAGCTTTCAATCTTACAAGAAGACGTACGTTAATAATAATAAATGTATCTTCTATATGTAAAACGTCGAAGACATGCTAATTGCTTATTGATTTTACTTACTGCATTTGTTTTTGTTTCTTGCTCATCAATAGTGCCTGTTACACATTCATAATTGTTGACCTTGAATCTAACCAATCAGACTAAAATTTTATTTTTTAACAACATCATTATAGTCAATGGTCATCTTTACCAAAAATAACCATTGTCATCACCATGGATATAGATACACGTTTATGTAGGACTATGTCATCACTCATCATAGCCCATACATTTCCATTTGTATCATCATCATCACCACCACCACCACCACCACCACCACCACCACCACCAACACCACCACCATCAGACCCACCACCACCATCATCATCAATCATCATCATCATCATCATCATCCATCCATCATCATCTTCATCGTCGTCGTCGTCGTCGTCGTCGTACGTCGTCGTCGTCGTCGTCGTCATCATCATCATCATTATTATCATCACTGTTGTCAAAATCATCGTCCACCGATCATTATCTACGTCACATCAATCATCTTCTCCTATCAGTCATCATCCTGTCAAATTATCATTACCATTAGGTCTCATCATCTCGTCACACCACCACCACCAACCTCCATAATCCTTAAGTTAGTCATTGTCACCTTGCCTAAATATTGATAAGAGATAATGACAATGTTGATGAGAAAAGCATAGGGCGTCTTATCTATATTTCTATACCTCGGTAAAAAATGTTTTTGGACCCAGGGTATATAAAGCCAAATAAAAAAAAACTAGTGGACAGAATTTAAGTATCTTTTTTTAGTAATCAAGGTCTACCCTACCTGGTAATTTAGTAGCAGAAACATTTACATTCCAAACAAGATTAACCGGGGTAAATCTTTTTATTGGTTACTCGATGTCTGTTACTGTTACTTTTTATGGACTTTGCAACATTTTTTACAGACCCTTTGTGTGTTCGCGATATTTTTTCAGTATCTAATCTTATTTGGAATTTAATGTTTCTGATATCAAATTAACCGGGTAGGGTAGACCTTGGTTACTAAAGAAAGATAATTATAAATTCTTGTCTGCTAGTTTATTTTTATATGACTTTATATATTCTGGTCCAAAACCTTTTTTTACCGAGTATATAATACGAAACTAGCAATTATGAAGCTCGCAAAGTATAGCCGGATGGCGACTAGCAATAAGCGAGTTGTAAGGAGCAAATAACATATCCGTGCCATATACTTTTGTGGTTTGAGAAGAAAAAAAACATTAAAAACATAGCCCTGAAAATTTAGATCATTAATTGATTCAACTTTGTGCATGCAAGGCAAATTCAGCAATAAGGTACAGAAAAGCTCTCTGTTAATTGTAACTATTCAACTGCTTGTATGGAGTACAAGTATAAATGTTCATGTTTAAACATTCCTCAGCACGTCGATGACGTGTCAGGGAATGGTACTCTGGGCTTAGACGTAAAAAACACTCCGAAGCTCGTAAATCAGGATTTACATTGATTTGATTGTCTGATAACATAAAAGAAGTGCCACAAAGCACTTTTCATTTGCTTAGAGGAAATGTGATGTATGTTCTTTAAATTCTTGTTAATAAAAACAATTATATTGTGTTTTAGATGCGTACAACATGGAACATGTATGTACTTTACCATGGAATTAGTATGTAGGTTATACCTCCATTATAGTGCACCAGCAATCCAGCGCATAAGGCACGTGGGGAGATTACTCCATCCAGTGCATCAGCAACTCCATGGCGCATCAGCACGTGAGGTAGATTACCGCCCATCCAGTGCATCAGCACTCCAGTGCCATCAGCACGTGGGGAGATTATCGCCATCCGGTGTATCAGCACTCCAGTGCATCAGCACGTGGGGAGATGCCCTCTTCATCCATATATTGTTTCTCCTTA
>JAWPHD010020029.1:0-33354 GCA_037043455.1 Cyrtodaria siliqua | reverse complement strand
AATCAAATTACTTTTATATTTTAAAAGATCAGGGTTACGATAGTACAATTTTGCAACGGTTTTTCGAAGTTTATAGTAACGGCAGCCCCGCTGGATAAGCTTTTTAGTTATAGAAATATTTCGAATTATTAAATGTCCTCAACAAGCTCTAGAAGAACGAGTCTTATTCGGATTACGTATTTAGGTTAACTGAACTCAAATTTCCTACTAACCATCATGTTATGAGAAATCATGTTGTTCCAGTTCTTGTTTTGGAAATGTGTTACAATTGTTATTGGCCTGCTTCATAAATAAAACCACTCCTAAGTGAGTTGTACACTATAAATGCATTGTTCCTACAATAGAACATCTCACAATCAAAAAAAGAGAATTGAACGATCGTTTTGGGACCGTAATACCATTACATATGAATACATTTTATGAACTAAATGATACACTTGGTTGAAGAACAAACCATTACCCATTACATATTCTTTCTTTAATTTTCAAAATGAACGACCAAGCATTTACGAAGGCTCTCCCAAATCGATTGGAGTCCTTTCACATACTCTAAAAATGTAGCTTTATAACTCTAATATTAAGCAAGTTTTGGTCAAATGTTATGAAACATATACCCCATAAGATGATGCTTGGTCAAATAGCGTCGTCTTGGGATAATTAATAATTAATTAATAATGTTAAAATTGAAATCCGCTATCTTCTCATAAAGTTTGCTCCATTTTCAATCTAAGAAAGCATAAAAAAATAATTGCATTAATAATTGCATTATCAGTCGAAAATAAAACAATATTTCCATTATTAAAGAGGTATTCAAAACTCAACAATTAGTTAATATGTTTTGAAAATATTTTAATTGTCACAGTGCGCTCTTGAATTAAGATTTCTCTTGGTGCCTGTAAACATATTATTCAAATCATACTCGATCAGAGCAGTGCCGTTAAATTAGGACTAGAAAGTATCTCAGCATTTTATTGTTGTAAATAAGTACAAGCATACTTGATTTCCTTTTTTTCATTCGTCAGAATTCCCATAATGACGTCTGTTTTGTAACATAAGATAATAACTGCAATCGAAATGGACATTTTAATATCTATAACAAGGTTTCATAGACATTTTAATTCTCGTCAAGACTTCGTTAAACAAAACCAATAATGGCTTGCGTAACTATACTGCACAATTCTTCGAAATTGTATTTTATGCTGTTACAACAATGTCCAATGTAGGGAAAGTAGATATCAAAACACGCATACAAACAAACAACAAAGTATTAAATAAAAATGGTATTGACATCACAAACATAAAAGGGTTGGCAACAAGTCTACCGCCTAGGAACGATCAGTTAGCAACAAAATGGCCGCTGGGAGTTTAAACCAGGTCCTAGGGTGCGCCAAACCCCACCCTCAACCTATTGTTATCCCAACAGAACGTGAAAGAATTGTTAATAAAGAAATCTCCACCAGACTTTATCCCATAACAAACTAGCAAACCCCATATCGTCCCATCAACGCAATAACTCCGTAAGCGACATGTTTTCAGAGAATCACTTTTTTTGTATAAATGGGTCTCTCACATTGAGATACATGTTCCGTCAAAAGATTAGAGTTGGCATTTTTCGGGATTTTATTTCATTAGATGACCAACTCACTATCTGCAGTCAGGAACAAGTTCAATGCAACAACTCAATAAGTGCACTTACGGAATGTTTCAATGCAAAAACTCTGTAAGTACACTAACAATAACTCTGTAAATGCACTTACTGAGTTATTGCATTCAATTAATCTGAGTATCATGACTTATGACAAGACAGTGATGCCACTAAATTAATATGATGTCATAATTCTTTTAATTTATTATTTAGCTTATAAAATATATATTATTCATATAAAAAGGAAACGTTTTACAATTTCCCCCCAAAATAAAACTTAAATCACTGATCAACACAGGTTGATATTGAGAACTCTAAAACCATAGATTAAGAAGAAAAAATACTAAATTGTAGTGTGATTATTAAGATTAAGATATATTTTAGCAATTTACATCTTTACAACGGAACTGTCAATTAGAAATTGACAAAAATATTTGTCATTTTGTTTTTATCAATATAAATATGATTGCCCGTGTTTTATCTCTCCTAATAGAATACTGTACTAGACGTATTGAATAATAGAATATAATTCCCTATTTGATGTAATTCTATCCTACTAGAAATAATTATACCTGTTTTATTATGTCAGTGCTATCCAGAATATTACATTCCTGTGAGGGTGAATATTACCTGAAAAAAAAAAGTCAACCAAGGTGGAGCCAAGGTAGACTATTTCTTTCTGAAGGTTGAACATATTCACTCAATCTCACAGGAATGTAATATTTATTTTGTTATACTGAAAAATACATTTGAAAGAAAAAATTGGTTCTGCTGAATATTCTTTTAAAATAAAACATTCTTTTGAAATAAAACATTACAAAGATTGTTTTTACACTTTAATCAACAGTAAAAGCAAAGAATATAATTTTATATGTATACATTGCGTTTTTCTAAACGAGCGCTCATCATTTGTGTGCATGTAACAGTGTATTTAACGGGCAATAGTGAAAGTTTTTCATAGTCCGTCTATGGAAATTCAGCATGTTCAACATTGTGCTTAAGACTTTTTGATTCATTTGTGTGCATATAATGGTGTAGCGGGTAATAGGAGGAAATGTTTCAGAGTCCGTTTATGGGAATTTAACAGTTTTACTTGAGGTAGGTATGATAACAGAACATAATTACCAGTGTTTTTTAATATCTACTTTATAGAAATGAACCTGTATGCTATCCAATCTCATAGAAAAGAAATGTGCATGTGTTTATAGTGTCTGTGTAATATAATTAATCCTGTTACAAACAAATTGTAATTTAAATTGGTTAAGTGGCATCAGACTTTGTACAGGTGATGGTGAGGACTATGCTTGATTGTGAAAATCTACTTAAGAACTGAGGTCAAATTATTTATTATTGATAAACCAATTACTCAGACATTAAGACAAGTCACATTAGTATTTGTTTTTGACCTGCAACAAGTGTTGTGTCTACCCCATGATGCTATGCATCAAGTTTATACTCGGCGCCCATGTTAAGCAACTTTAACTTAACCATTTACTCTATGGGGTCAGGTGATGGCTTTTCATATATTTGGAATGAAATAATTGCAAAAAGGGAATCCTGTGAGGTGTTTATATGCTTTTGGAAGCAATGGCTGCTACCAAAATACTGTTACACTGTACTATTTTAACTGTTTTGTGGAGTGCTGTGGTCTAGTGGTAGAGCGTTGGACCCTTGACCGAAAAGTCATGGGTTCGATTCCTGCCATAACCATATGTGTCCCTTAGCAAGACACTTTATCTGCATTTGCTTAGTACTGGTTCTACCCAGGAAGACATCAAGAGTGGTTCAAATAAGTTCATAGAGCTTTTGTTACAATCGATGTAAAATAAATAAGTTTTAACTAAATGTTCAATTCAGAATAAGAATAGATACTTTGTGAGCATGTTGTGGTATGCCATAACAACGGTCTGTGTATAACAGAGTAATATTCTGTTCATTCCACCATTGAACGTGCAACCAACAATACAAACTGCTCAGTGGACTTGACCATACAAGCTTCCCGAATCATGTATGTTAGTGAGGAAAAGTCAATTCTCATGGCTGGCGGGAGGTGTACAGTACTGGTTCTATCCAGTAAAGTGGGTGGTCTGCTTCCACCACCAAAAAATAAAATTGATTGTCATATATATATAACCTTACATGTGTTGAAAATGATGTAAAACACCATACAAACCTATAATGTTACTCAGTTGGCAATGAACTGACCAGTGATTTAAGAACTTAGACATTGCCACTGATGGCATGAAAATCAAATGGACACTCCCTCGAAACTTGGACAATTGATCCAACTGACATCATGATGACCATCAAGTTAGACCATGATGGTATTCCCTAACAGTAAGTCTGATGCCATGTGTAAGTAAACATTCAAAGCCACCAGAACCTATAAATAAAAGAGTGCCATTCTAATATTAAATTTATTAAACAAAATGGATAAAATTGCATCCAATAAGTTTAGTAAATTCAGTATTAATTCAGTATTAAATAGGCATGCAATTGAGATTCTATTTACCACATACTCCAAAAATGCCACATGAAATACATATTTATAAATGTAGCTGCTTTAGTCTTCTCTGTAACACTCTGAACAGTCAGAACTGCTTCACTGATTTCCGTAACCCCGGAATTACCAGTTTCTGAAATCTATTAAACTCTGACCTGAACAGAAAAGGCCAAAATGTGATGATTGGACCTTATTTATTTTTTATGTTTATTACACTCAACTGTATTATGATATTTTTGTCATGGTTTTATTATACTCTCACATCGTAAGTTATGTGATGGATTGATACCCCACCAATTTCTGTAAACTTTGTACCAAAAAGATTATTCCAATCGTGTATCATGCCCATTGAGGTGTTTAAATAACCAACAATCTGAGACAGACTCTATCTTTTTTGTAGCATGGTGTACTTAGTAACACTCTGACGTCATCGTGACCGTACTCTAAATTCCAATATCCGGTAGTTGTAGTACGGTATAGCCACGCCCCTTTAGTTACCATAAATTAAACGATTTAATGCTCTGCAATCATCAAAGGAAATGTCACCGACCATGCTACAACTACCAGTTATTGGAAGTTAGAGTATGTCAGGGAGCTGAAATGGACATGCTACAAAACAAATAGAGTATGGTTTCATCTCATTGGTTAATTTGAAATGCTTCTATGAGTGAAGTGATTGCAATGCCAGTACTAATCCTTCTGAAATATTGCTTAATTAAGAACTGATGTACGTATTCTCAGCATTTATACAATTTTAAACGCTGGTAGTGAATTGCAAATTCCATGCGGGCAGTAGCTTGTCCTATTTGAAAAATGAAGTTTACTTGAAATTGGATGTTTTTTCCCTTCAGAAGGTATCAAGTGAATGTAAAAATTACATGTTTAATGAGGAGTTAAAATGATTATTCATTATTGTCCAGCCCCTTTAGATGTTATAATTGCCAATATCTGATTATCAAGCTACATGGCATAGTAAAATATCTTGCAATAACGTGGATTCACAAGGCTTTTTCTGCATTTATTGACATTCTCACTAGCGTTTATTTAGTGCTGTTTGGCGGCCTTAAAAAGTCGCCCCGACTAAAACTCAATAGTGTTATTACTTACTGGTCCTTTAGAATCATCAAACTCGATCTTAGAGTGAGTGGCTTTAAAGTAGAATATCGCTTGGGCCGATGCTGGGAGGCATGAGATGTGTTGGACTATACATTACTACTTATAACCAGACTTAATAAAACCTAGTCTGCTACTTTTATCTCTTGTTTGTGTTTGTTGCTTCCAAGAGATCCCCTTTTCAGTATTTATTGTATACTACTAATCGAGTAGTGTCTTTATAAACATACTGATATCGTTACTGTGTATATCAGTATAAAAACTGAAAGACTTGGTCATAGTATACATTTACATATGACATTTGATCCCCATACCAAAGACAAGCGATTTTCGAACACTGCTCTTCAGCATGTGTATGTTATTGAATTATTTTTACCTTTTATAATTGTAATGTTATCTAAATGTTAATTTTTAAGAAGGCTTGATTTTTTTAAAAGAAAATTAAGCTCCAAATAACGGAAAAATTACACATCAAACTCTATCCCGGTGTTCAGGTCTTACATAATAATATTTGCCGATTAAAAGTATAGTATATTAAAATGTCCATGGTGTAGTACGCGTAAAATGAATTATGATTTGGTAACTCTAAATTCGACGCTACAGTTTTGGGTTTGGCCTGACTGGTTAAAGCCGTTTATATTGTGTCTACAGGGTTTGTATTCCCAAATATGGAAGTTACCTCGTCGTCATTAGGTTTAGAAACAGTGTATATATGTTGTAAAATGTGCCTGTTGATGGTGGGATAGGGCCTTTAACTTCAGAAATGGTACGCAAATGCTTCAGTTTGAACAGATAATCATTATAAAAGGTTCAACACTGCTGTTTAACGAGGAAGACAGCGAGTTATTATACACATAACACCAGTTTATGCTAACCAAATGTGGATATTTTCTCCTGCTGTTCCCAATAGGTAACACTTTCTTCAACACTCATATGCCCTGTTCACTTGTTTTTAAATACTATCTATTTTGTTTATTTAATTTAAATTCTGGCACAGTGTTAGCGAATGCATTTAAGTACATATAAAAAATAACCTATAATATCTGACAGCTTCGTCGAAAACAGATCGAAAGCACTTTAATTCTACTTAATATTTGACTTTGCCTGCGACTAAAGTCAGAAGTATTTGTTAGAATATGTTAGTATATAACACGAACAATCTGCATGAAACTCTACATAAAATAATTTCAGAAGAAACAAAGCGTTTTCAGCAGGCCTTGAGCCAGGTCCCGACATTTTCGATATTGCTACCAACTCAGGTGGCAAATTCTACCATTATTTTTTTTTAGAAAAAGCAATGCATATAGGTAACATTTTTGCATTATAGCAGACTGGAACGTTTAGCTTATACAGTTTTCTTCGAACAATAATAGGTGTATCATTGCAGCCCTGGCATCACATTTTGGATGTTCAGTTTTACACATTAATATGTTTTGATAATTGTTGATATACGTTTAAAATATGCAGTTAAGTTTATAATTCATAGAAGTTTAATACAGAATAAATAAGCTTTATTTCAGCAATGCATTCTGCTTAAAACCACTATTTTGCTTTAAATTGGAAGTCAAATTACCCCACCCACTATTGACGGTTATTGTATTATGAATTAAGGATTGTTTTGATAGATTATTAATGAAGGTATGTACTATGCAACGTTCATGCCTGTGCGTGCATATATAAGTTTAGCAAGCCTGAAAACAGGATAAACGCAGCGAACAGAAAGTGTATGCGTAAGTCTTCCGCAGAATAATTGCAACATCACTATTATTTTAACTTTCTGATGTTTGCATAATTATATTGTACAAACGACATAAACAGTCCAAAGTATTCTAGATAAAGGAAATGTGAGTGTGTCCGCTTTTTATAACTCCAGTTTTAGGTGTATGCGTTATTTATTATTTATTATGATTAGGACATTTTAAATATATGTTACACATAAAGACACGAAGCAATATGCAAACACAAAATACAATTAGATGGCTATTTTAATGCTTTTTTAATTGAAATTTATGACTATTTTAACGATGTTTAACACCAGTTTGAATGAATTACCCCATCCACATAAATCACAATACAGAAGTATGCATATGAAATTGAAAAGTATTATATGCCTTTGCACGAAAGAAATATAAAAAGATCGGACAGGAAAAGTAGCATTCAAGGAGGACAGTCAACCACAAAACACAGAAACAAACACGCAAACAGACAAACAAGAAGGCAAAAGTAATAATAAATGCAAACGACATCACAAACACAAAATATTTGACAATAGGAAAGACATACACAGACTACTGTACTAACTAATAACCACGGCAACTATTTGTTAGAATTAGTACAGTTGTTACATAGCACCTTCTTAACGTAGTATTTGCATTTTATTACAGTCTATTTTTGTGCATGCAGAAATATTGCAAATTGAATGACAGTTACCTAAAAAAGATTGAAAGTTTATTGACAATGACGGGAGTAGTTGCGACAATGACATAGACTGTCATACAGGGGTCTATACACTGCTGTAAACTGTCCAAATTCTTCTTCTTCTTCTTCTTCTTCTTCTTCTTCTTCTTCTTCTTCTTCTTCTTCTTCTTCTTCTTCTTCTTCTTCTTCTTCTTCTTCTTCTTTTTCCTTTTTCTTCTTCTACTTATTTTTCTTCTTCTTCTTCTTCTTCTTCTTCTTCTTCTTCTTCTTCTTCTTCTTCTTCTTCTTCTTCTTCTTCTTCTTCTTCTTCTTCTTCTTCTTCTTCTTCTTCTTCTTCTTCGTCTTCTTCTTCTTTTCTTCTTCTTCTTCTTCTTCTTCTTCTTCTTCTTCTTCTTCTTCTTCTTCTTCTTCTTCTTCTTCTTCTTCTTCTTCTTCTTCTTCCAAGCAAAGATCTGGGATCTTCATAGATCGTAATTAGCTCTGTGTGACTGGGCATGCTGATGGCGCACAGCTAGTCCAAAAAGTTTGTACAGTTAAAATTGATAAAATTATTGACACAACTGTCTTTGTCGATATGAAGCAGCAGATAACACACAGATTGGGGATCTGAATTCTTCCAGTGAGGGCGTGGAGACCACTGTAGACGGGAGTGAGTTCCAATCGCTCGTCTTACCGTTCTTGGGAAAAAGAAATTATTGTAGGTCTGGAAGAATCTGTGCTGTCCTCTTTTACGGGTGTCACTGCCGTGTAAGTAATCTCCAAGGGGATGTCAACTGTACCGCGTGCTGTATTCTGTATAGCATGAACAGTCAGTTATATCTTCGTTTGGTCTCAAACGATTCCCAGTTGAGGTATTTGAGCATCTTAGTGACACATTCTGGGGATTTGCCAGAGTAGTCATTGGAGACATACGAGGCTGCTTTGATTGGAGGCGTTCATGCCTTTAAGTTCCGTCTCAGGAAGCCAATAGTTCGATTGCCTTTACCAATGGTGTTCTGTTTATGCCGGTCCAAAGAGAGGTTGTTGCTGATGGTGACTCTCAAGTATTTGCTGGCCTCCACTACGTCAAATGTGTGGGCATGGAGTTGGTAATTGGACTGTATGGCCTTTTTTTTGGTGTTGGGCATGATCCTCAGTACTGTGCATTTACTGGGGTTAAAACTCATCTGCCAAGTTTCTTCCCAGGTTTCTAAGGCGGTGAGGTCCCTTGGAGTAGCTAGCTGTCAGTGGAGTTCTCAGTGACTTTGTAAAGAAGGCTGTCATCTGCAAATTGTTTAGTTTGGGAGCATCTAATATACTCTGGTAGGTGATTGATGAAGGCAAGGAACAACAGAGGTCCGAGCACGGGATTCCTGACATGATATCTGCTGTCTCCCTCCGACCTCGTACCATCTAAGACAAAATGTTGTGTTATATGGCTAAGGAAGGAATGAATCCATTTTTTGATACTTCCTCTCATTCCGTAGTGGTCTAGTTTGTGGAGGAGTCTTATGTGGGGACTTTGTCAAAGGTCTTGGCGAAGTCAAGCAGTATAACATCAACCTGCTTGCCCCTCGCCACTTTGGAAGCAATGTACTGGATGGTGGTCAGAAGCTGTGAGTCACATGATAGTCTTTTCCTGAATCCGTGCTGGTTGTCGCAAATTATGTTGTATTTGTCGAAATGCTGCATTATATTACTTTGTACAATGTGTTCCATCAGCTTGCAAGTGATAGAGGTTAGTGATAGGGCCTATAGTTGGCTGCTTGGTGTTTGTCTCCCTTCTTGATGATAGGTACCACTAAAGCATCTCTCCAGTCTTCTGGGACTTCTCAAAGGTTTATCGAAATTTGGAAGAGTTTAGCTAATGCTGGTGCCAATTCTAATGCTGCTGTTTTCAGTATGAATAATAGAATCGAGTCAGGGCCTGTTGTTGCTTTGTGTGTTTTCAAGTTGACCAAGAGCTTGTGGACAGCATTCCAGTCTACTGTGATGTTCTGCATTGGTGGTATATTACTGCGGACTTTATATGGAGTGTTGAAGGCACTATCATAGGTATAAAGGCAGGCGACTTAAACTGTTCGTTAAGCATGTTGGCTCTGGACATAGTGTCGCTCTGGAGAAATCCGTCACTGTTTTTTAGTGGTGCTAAACCTAAAGATTCTTGACCTTTGCTCTTTATGTAGGACTAGAACTTCTTTGACTTGTCTATATAGTCATTGCTTACTGTTGATTTCAAGTAACTCTTATTTGCCTTCCTTAGTTGGTACTGCACCTCCCCTTGTTGTTGTTTTTACCGGTCGATGTTCTTTTTAAGTTCAGTTATTCTCGACGTTTTGTAGGCTCTCTGTTGTCGTCGGATTGCTCTTTTAATCTCCGTGTTCATGCAAGGTTTAGTATGATGGGAAATTGTTAGTTTATATGGTACTCTCTCTTTGATGGTGTTGAGTATGATTTGTCTTAACATTGTTCCATGTTGTGTTGATGTCGTTGATTATGTCGGAGAGGTTTGTGAAGTCTTCCTTTATGACATGGATGTCTGCTTCCTTCCATAGGAATACCTGCCTGCGTACTGGTTTGGGTCTTCTGGCTGATATAGTTGTATCAAGCAAGACAATGTCGTGGTCACTGTTTACCTATGGATGGCATGGAGTTTACATATATGCTTGAAGCTGGGGTGGGTGGTGAGGAAAGTATCAAATATATTTTGTTTACTTGTTTTACTATCTGTTTTAGGCTGTTGTCTGCAACTATGTCAAATAAGGTCTTATTTACTCGGTTGTTGTATTGGGAGCTGGAGATGGTTAGATCTTGCCAGTTGATGTCAGGAACGTTAAAATCTCCCCCCAATTTCCAGAAGTATGTTTCTTGCAGCTGTCTCTTAATGATGAACATTCTCCTTTTACTGATTATAGGTAGGTATTATCACTCGTGACAGTAATATGCCGCTACAGTAATTTTCTTCTTTTCGACTTTAACAGTTGCGCTTAAGAACTCGATGTTGGTGCTAGCTTTCGTCTCTCACTGTTGTAGGTGCTTCTTTGCTGCAATAATAACACCACCGTGTGGGTCATTAGGTCTGTCTCTGCGCTGCATATCGTAGCCAAGTTGAAATGATAAGATCTCTGAGGAGTTGAAATGATAAGATCTCTGAGGACTTTATCTGTCGCGTTTCTAGTCATTTCTCAGTACCAATGATAATATCTGGATCAGTATCTTCAATAGACGGGTTCGAGAAGTTTGCCTTTCATTCGGAGACGTTGGAAAATGTATGTTCAAGATTCTATGTTTCTTGTGTTTATCTGAATTCATGTTGTTTCTCGGTTTTGGGTGAAGAGAGGTCTGGATATGTGAGTTGAAACTATCGAGAAGTTGAGTTACTGTCTGGTTCTGTGCTTGTGCTGGCTCTTGTTGACTCCGAAATATCAGATATGCTGTCAAAGAAAACCTGGTTTGTTGACAAGTTACTATCAGCTTCTGGTACAGAGTACACAATGCTGAAGTTATTTGGTTTCAAGCTCTTGGGCAAGTCCAGCGTTCTCTTCTTTCTTACCCAGATCACTGAGTTTTGCTGTTGTCAGACCTATGCATGATTTGTGCATCCACTGGTCGCAAACATCACATGCAATGCACCGAGTCTTGCAGGCTTTGGAGCATATAGCGCAGGGGAAACTTCGCCTTCCTAGGCCAAGGATTGGGTTCTATTTCACCAACAAGTAGTAGGTGTTTGATGTAGGGTAATCTGCCTTTTTCTGGAGTATACGTATAGTTGTAAATGACCTGATATTTTGAAATATGCAGTAGTGACGATGGTGGATGGGGTAAGATTATTTGTCCGTGAGGGTAACAACGGCTCATCATGTTGTATTTTTGGGTCATTAATAGTTGGGAAGGTAAAGTGTGCAGTTGACCGCTGGTAGACACATATGCTACGGGCTAATGAGACAGCGAGGTATATGGAGGAAGAATTGTTCAAAATACGATTGTTTACATTCCGTTCATGGGCCGCCGCTCATTGTATACAAATATGTGACCCTCGTTTTGTTCAAAGTGTCACAACAAAGACAAACAGTGGAGAAATGATTTGTCTTTTAGTTAAAATTCTACATTATTTGCTATATTTTCGGAGCAAAATAAAGAATCAGCAGTTCCGCCATCACGCAAACGAAGTCCTTTATGATCTCAATATTAGTATTTACTTAGCGTTTGTTGTTGACAAGTGTATATGATTACCTTTAATTTTGTAATTGAACTTATTGAAGATGCACTTTAAAGGAACAGAATTGAATTAATTGAATGTTGTTTTAACGGATTATCAATATATTAAATATTATTAAGACCCGAACCAGAAAGAGAGTGGGGATCAATACGTAGGAATCCGGAAACCTGCCATCAGTAGGGGAGCAGCTGAATCATTTCACGTGCCTGAACCGCATAACCTCAAACATAAATAATTGGGGTTGGAGGCGACGTAGTTCCCATTTGCGTGCACGTGCAGATGCGCGGTTTTTATAGTACTCTTTTAAAAAACCCCTATTTTAAAGATTATACTAGATGACAGAGAAAAACAAACCATATCAGAAGTAAATTATTATGTCGGAGATTCACCAAACAATCGTGTTGACAGTTTTTTATAGAGATATTATAGTCGATAAATCGCGGTACAAAGGCGAAGAACGAAAAACAATAATGTTTTGTGTTTGAAATTGTCAGGAGTCGAAGATCATTACCAGTTCTACCTTTTCTGAAAATTTCTTATTTTTTCGTGAATTTACATTTTTCGTGACCGTTTTGAAAGTTGGTACCTGCATTTAACTCTTTCAGAGGCTATTCAAAATGGCGGCGACACAGAAAAACACCTAGCCTAGGGCCAGTCAGCCGCACGCCGCAAACCCCTACTCTCCCTGGACAAATTAACATTTATGTCACAGTCACTGAAACTAAATTGTGAATTGAAATGAACGGTTGTAGGATGTGCTAAAAATAGCTCACACAGGTCAAATTATGCTGATGCGTGTTTACACACATAGATAGATCCGGCCCGATAGATCGATGGATTATTTGTACGGGAGTGGAATTAAATCGTTAGGTCGAAACAGTGTTACAATCACGATCGTATATAATTCCAAGTTTTGCATGAGTGCGTAATTTACAAACTACAAACAAATAGATCTATGTCGGAGAATTGAAAAGTGTAACACACCAAGCAAATCATAAATGGGTCATGGCATGGATTGTCTGTAGCCTATGCAGTAAATGCACTTTTAATTACTGTGTTTAACGTTGAATCATATAAAATAGTGGTGGTTCATATATATTAACTTAATTCTGATCATTTTTTAGAACACATGAGTGATGAATGATTGATGAAAATGTAAGCCTTGAAAATACTATTTGTTTCATGAAAATGATGAATGCCACCTGTGACTGTCTGTGACTTACATTTTGGACAGTATCCATCTTCTGGAAAGCACCACATTCAATTCAAGTTGTGTTTTAAGTAAAATATTACGGAAAGCTGGCATTGATAGCATTGAGAAAGTTGGACAGAGTTATTAATATTAAAAACAAATGAAACAATATCATATATGACTGTTTTTTTTTCCAGGTCTGCTAAGTAAGAGGCAGTGTGCAGTGTTACCACAGCCAGACTCAAGTCATGTTTTCCAGTCTCACAGTATAACTACATCAAGAGCCTAGTATAAGCCAGTGTGTAGGTAAGCACAGCTTCAAAAAATCTATGAATTTATGAATGTATGTTCTTTGTAAAATATGTGGCATTGTGCAACTGCACTTAGTCTCAGTATTTTTATATTAAAAATAAAAATGGTGTTTTACAGCACATCGACACATAAATAGGTCATATTGTGCTTAGTACGGATGTAAAATGAAACAAAAAAAATAAAAGGTCCTTGTATTACATCCAAAATATTAAACTTAACCAAGACCCTGACAACATAAGGTGCTGGCATGGCCCAGCAATAGCACGGTGGACGATAGCAATCTGGAGCTTCCGGGTTCAAGTCACACATGCACCACTGAGTTTCTGTGTTTTCGGGCAATACCCCTTCTCTCAGCCTTGTTTGTTCCTCAGCCTCGTTTGTTGGATTGGGATTGAAACTGGGGAGATTATCCTCCGAGCACGATAAACAACCATAGAAATATATTCATTAGTAAGAGTAAGACAGGTTCTCGAATTCCTATGTGTCCTTTTGGGCGGCTCTAAATAAGGTATACCGGTAATGTGTTGATTAGAAGATAACGATTACTTTTAATTTATCTTACATGTAAAAAATGTTCTATAATCACTACTCATTTACATATTTCAATTCTACAGCTTCTTTGACCCTCCAACCCATTTTTTTGTTGAAAAAATAAATAACAAAAAAAAAAACTCAACAAGTTTTTTAAACACGAAAAAATGCTAAGAAAAGTAACCGGCGATACCCGTATTTTGGTCCCATCTTTCAAACCACCATTGATCATGTTTAAAAATGAAAGTAAAATTAGAACGTCATGTTATATAGTTTTTTCTGGTCGATGTTCCCACCATGTTCTGTTCAATTTATATTCTTATAAAAAATGTTTTATAGTCATTTTTTATTCATCTGTTTCAACTCACCAACTTGTTACCTATTTAAGTTGAAACACACAAATATCATATGTATGGTTAAACAGAATCTGTATCATTTTTATTTTCAGAGACCCTGATGTCCTGAGATTCTATGAGTTACCGGTAGCTGAAAACTGTTACTGAAGTCACAATATATATGGGAGGATTTTATTGAAACAAGTGTCTAGTCACATATGTTTAATGTTTACAACATTAACAACAGAATCAAACATACTTAAACGAACAAGAATAGTATAAAGCGACGGTTTACAATATTTTTTATGTTTTTATTAATCATTAATCAGCAATACCTCATACGGACAGTACTAGCATCAATTTCAAGAAAAATATGTCTAGTAACAGGATCACCAGTTCAGCACAATATGATATCAACATGCATGTCTGACTGTTGACAGAGGTGGATCGATGGCGACATTAACTGGACAGTTCATTGGAGTGGCTCAAAATAAGGGTTAATACGAAAATATAAATGTGATTCTGTTAATCTGACCGACCATGCCCAATTTCTTTATTGGATTTAAATGATGTTTTCTGAATTTTATTGGATTATAAAAGTTTGTGGAATAACAGATGGCAGGAGGTGTATATTACTGGTTCTACCCAGAAAAGAGGGTGGTCTGTCTCCACCAAAATACAACAAACAGATACATGTATATATATATATATAACCCCATATATGTTGAAAATGACTTGCACCATATAAACAATACAGGCTGAGACGTGCGCATATTAAAGGGACATAAAGCAATCTTTTTAAACTCCAAAATGTTATAACTTATAATTTAAATATATGCAAGCGAGTGTAAAGTGAAAATCAGTTCTGATTAATCAATCGAGATGCTAATTTTAATGCTTGATAAATACTTCAAAAATGCTGTGTGTCCCTTTTATAAATAAAAACAATTATTGTATGATGCAAATTAATTTTCTATGTAATACCCTTTATATTTGGGATGTTTTGATGTAAATATTTGAAATCAAATGTTTTAAATCAAATAAATAATTCACTTTGATGTCTGACTTGTTACATATTTTTTACTTTGACATGAAAGATACTATTTAAGACCTTAATATGTACCTTAGCAGGGGCGGATCCAGGATTTCAGGTTGGGGGGGGGGGGGGGGAGGGTAAAAAAGCCCGTTTTCAAATAAAAAGATTTAACAACGTGTTAATTAAACCACTTATTAGCCATTATGCGTCGAGCGAGCGAAGCGAGTGAGAAAAAAAATTATACTGAGGGCGTCCATCTTAATTGTTTGATGTTTTATCTACAGTAATATGGACATACACGTATGAATAACAAAAGTCCGTTTTCAAATAAAAGAATTTAACAATGTGTTAATTAAACCACTCATTAGCCATTATGGGTCAAGCGAGCGAAGCGAGCGAGAAATATTTTTATACTGAGGGCGTGCAACGAAATTGTTTGATATTTTATCTACAATAACATGGACATACATGTATGAAAAAAAAGTCCGTTTTCAAATAAACGGATTTAACAATGTGTTAATTAAACCACTCATTAGCCATTATGCGTCGAGCGAGCGAGAAATTTGTTTATACTGAGGGCGTGCATCGAAATTGTTTGTTATATTATCTACAGTAACATGGACATACATGTATGAATAAAAAAAGTCCGTTTTCAAATAAAAGGATTTAACAATGTGTTAATTAAACCACTCATTAGCCATGATGCGTCGAGCGAGCGATATTTTATCTACAGTAAAATGGACATACATGTATGATCCGGAATTTTTAGGGGGGCGCGCGCCGGTGATCCGCAAGTGCTTACATGTTTATTGTTTACCATCGAATGGTGAGGCGGCATATGGTGTTAGTCATCTGTGCGTCTATATCTTCCACAGTTTTTAACCAATTGTTTCGAAACTTTACATGATGTTTATCTATGATGTCAAGAGGAGCATATCGATTTTGCATCAAAATAAACTTTATTTATGAATATATATTCTTGCAGTGTACAATTTTCCACGGATTGTTTTCAGTGCGGTCATTCGTGTCCAATGGACATATTGAGTTATGGAGATGTTCGGTTGCCCTTTTTTATATTTGTATACATTCTCATTTTCACCGCTGCGGGTTCAATTCCCACTGGAAGCTCAACTTGTAGGTGAGTAAGTGTTGATTCTAACGGATTGCAGAAAGTATACAGTACTGGTTCTACCTTTCATGATTTTAGTTGAGGTGGGAAGGGGATGGGGCGCATCCTTTTAAATCTCAGCTCAGATGCCTTCCCCCTTCTTCTCTCCACCCCAACTACCATCTTGAACATTAGCGATTGTTACGTATACTTTCCCCATATTAGAGTGTGCCCAGTACTACCCGCTCAATCGAATACGCGCCTGCAGTTCCAAGTTGAGTCAAGCAACTCGTATTTTCGTGTACTTTTGATAAAGAAATAACATGCTTTTCGTGACATGCAGCAAAAGTCATGTAATATGTGAGCTAAAACAACAATTCAAGTATCTCCTCGTATTTTATTTAACAAAAAACACACGATTGTTGTCATTTTAGACGTATTCAAATAATGACAACTCTTAGAGTTATCGCCCCTCGCTTCGACATTTTACAAGGCGGGTCTGCATTTATCAGTAAAAGCTTTTAAAAAAAGTCGGTACAGCCGAAAATCACGAAACTAAAACCGGAAATGAAATTTCATCATCAAAAATTGTCACAATCTTCCAAATTATGTGTTTTAAAAAATCCAAAATGGCGGACATTTAAATTTTTATTGACTTTGCCGAAAGATGACGTACTGCTATTCGTTGCCATGCGTTACAAAATATTTAATAGATGTAGGAAAATATCAAGGCTGCTCCCCTACTGCATAATCTTAATAACAAATAGATTACAATAGTTCTTTATCTTGAAGGATAGACTCCGATACACGTGTCAGAACCGCCCAGTTAACGACCCCATCAGACGAACGAGGCTACCTCTGTCTTTACGCGGGAAAGTGTCTGGATGTAGTTTTGTTTACACTGTCTTGTCTATTTGGGCGCTGAAGACAGGATAATAGCGAGGATTGTGTGCATATAAAATCGATTCAAGCTAACCAGTAGGCCTTATTGCCTACTGACCTTTCCAAGTCGGCAACCCTGTCTTCAGCACCCTTTCTGTTGTTTTTTGTCTCTTTCATTGTATTATCAAGTCTTTGTTTGCAGTACAATGCGGACCTACGATGCCATTGCGTTCGGATTTTTGCCAAATAACACACCGACGAAACTCAATAGCGCGAGCGATGCTTGAACCGGATTTGTGTATTTTTAATTAGCTATGGCGATTTTCGCCACTCTCATCTGACAATTTGACTTTATTCTACCTCTGAGCTCCATGAATAGGCGAAAATCGCCATAGCTAAATTAAAATACATCTTGCAATAATATTATATAAACACCATTAATGTTTTTAATAGAAAAAAACAATTATTCCAATTAACGACAAATACTGTAACAACTAAGATTACGTAATATTGCATAATAATATTAAGTACATCTAATTTTATAGTGCTTTATTCTATATCAGTTTCATTATGTAATTAACGGAAGTTAATATGTGTTACATTATATTACAATGTTTCATGCAATATTACATGTCTACTATTTGAACTTTAAACACATTCACACTCTTGTGAATAAAAAGTCACATTGTGGCATATATAGACACTACACCTACTAGTTGTTTGTTACTTACTTCCCAGAATAAACAATGCGCATAAATAACTCTATGTAAATATGTGACCCCTGGGTGTGGCAAATATGACCTATTCTAGCACTTAAGGTTTCAGAGAATTTTGAATAAACCTGATTTTTATTTAAAAAGGAGAGATAACTCTTATACATGTAACAGGAAACGGTTACTCTGTTGACATCTATCATGGATTTTTCTCTACAATGTACTCCATAGCATGGTACATGTAAGAATGTGCCAGTAAGAATAACAAGCTTAACAAGTTTGCATATTGTAAAATTAAAACATTAAGTAAGTCATTTTAAACAAGTTTTCGTATTTTTTTCAGTAAAAATCGTTTTGAACGTGTTTTATTGTCGAAATATCGGTTATAAAATCCTGCTTGCTAATATAAGCTTTCCCATCGCTTAATGGAAATAAGGCGGAACCACGTAATGGAAATAAGGCGGGACCACGTTATGGAAAAACCGATGCTTTTCTCCTTGATATACTAAAGGCAAATGAAAGAAAATTTCAACTATGTAGTGTATGTACTAAATATACTGCTGTTACTCGAATGACACATGGCTACATATGACGTATCCTTTCGGGAAAAAGACTAAAACAACACATATATGTTATAAATGTTATCCCTTTCAAGTTTGATTATTGACAAAGAACGCGTTTGATTCAGCCAGGTGATGAAACTTAGGATGTAAACCTTTGCAAGCTCATTACATTAAATACAGTACTGAAATGGCTCAAATTCTCAAAGAGGAACATTTATGAATTTCTTGTTACAAAGTGTACTTTCTCTAGCTATCTGCAACCATTTGTTTACAAAACATCTGGGGATTTCTTTGGAAGATTACGCGGAGTTAAGTCTGCAGTGTATGCATTATATAACGAAAATTCTCGAGTTGCTTTTCTTTTTTCCTTTAGTATATAACGAATGTGTTATTTCGTCGCAATTAACTGAACGGGTCTTGTCAAAAGACTATTAGTGTGTATCCGTCGATGTCCGTTTCTTTCTTAAGACTGTCATAATTTTAATAGAAAATGCTGAGGTAGGCTGGAGTGAGGAATAATATGGTTGCATTAACGCAAACTTGTTCTTTTATATGTCCAAACAAAGAATGTAAAACAAATATAATGATAAAGGGATGAAAACTCCACAACTGACAGATTCCTTCAATTGACGTAGTACGCTGATACTAATATTGGTAAAAGGATCACTTTGTTATGGAAATTGCTTAATTTACATTTATTATAAAGCTACTGTCTTAATCGATTTGTCATTCAATGTGTTTACCGAAAGGTCAGATGAACCGTTAAATAGTTAGCATTGATTGCTAAAGCTAAACAGTCCATACACATATATGTCCTATAGAAGGAAACAATTAGTGTGCATTTTTTGATTGTTAAAGCTACACAGTCCGTATAAATACATGTCCTATAGAAGAAAACAATTAGTGTGCATCATAAGCTAATGTTGCTTGGCTAGGGTGGTATGTTTTCCTGTTTTGGATATATAAAGGATTTGTTCGCGCATTTTAAAGTAGGAGGTGGGTATCGCTTTAGTAATTACGAAACTTAGTGGATGTCGATTCTCATGAAATACGTCTATATAAGCAACCGTTTTATTTTGAAAAAGGTCAGACATAGTGAAAGCATCCAGCACACATTATATATCAAACGCCTTCAAATACGCAACATTCAAAAGCTTGTACCTTATGTTTAAATTATATATACACATGTATGTTTGTCAATTTAATGGTCCGTTTATTTTAGATCAATATCTTCCAATATGTTTATGATCATAATATCAATACTTTAGAATATATGAGTAGTAAATGGGACGGTTTAACTGCAAACAAACCGACGCCATTTTGTTTGCTAAAATAGAAACACACGATTTGCATATGAATGGATGTATTATGTCAGAGAGGAATAGTGCCAGGATGTTCGAACAAAAGATATTGACGTTTAGACTTAATCTGTGGACATTAAAGAGTCAGGTTGTCTGAGTGATTTATGTATGAACAGCCGCAAAGGGATAAGTGACAAGCTGTTCGAACAAAAGGTAATGACATTTAGACTTAAACCACAGCGTGTGACAGGATATGTCTTTTTAAGGAAAAAACGCAGTATTTTCTAACAAAATGTATTGACATTTAGACTTAATCAGTCTACATTATAGAGAAAGTTTGTCTGAGACATTTTTGGACATGTATTGTGCCTAGTTTCTGATGACCTCGGATTAAAAAGTCGGTTTCTATGGGAGCTGATGAGATGATTGATCTAAAGGATTAAACTACCCGAGAAACGGATTAATTGCTAACATTTGAATTTAAGGTTTAAATTCAAACAACAACAACAGCACTACCAAATCCAGCAACATCAACTACAACAACAAACACTACCAGCACCAGCAGCACCACCACCAATAACAACACAAACAACAATCGCACCAGCAACTACCACTACTACCACCACCATCACCACCACCACCAACAACAACACCAAACAAATCAAAGCAGCAACAACACCACCAACAACGATACCACCACCACCAACAACAACAACAACACCACCACAAATCCCATCAACTACAACAACAATACTAACAACAACGATACTACGCAAACAACAGCAACAGCAACAACAACAACATCGAAACTGTAACATGTTAGTACATGTATGAAACAAGTCTTGATTTGAGCTGGGCTTAAAAGGTCACCTCAAACCATTTCTATAAAAAGCTGATCATTTATTTATTTTCAAAATATCACCGTGGTTACGGATTAACTTTTAACTGGCTCGAATTAAAATGTTCAAATTTTCAGCAAGTTATACGAGCTCTAAATTTGTACACATGCCTGGTATCATTTTAAACGTTTTTTATGCATTGTAAATACAAGAGAATGTAAAATAAAAACAACACATTGCAGTTGATTTGACTATTTTCTGTCACTGTACTATGGGGTTTCTGTGGGTTCTGTCAGGGTACTGTGAGGATATTGTCACGGTACTGTGTGGGTACTGTGGGGTACTATTTGACTATTTTCTGTCACGGTACTGTGGGGGTTCTGTAGGGGTACTTTCAGGGTACTGTGAGGTATTGTAACGGTACTGTTTGTGTACTGTAGGGGTACTGACAGGGTACTGTCTGGGTACTGTAGGTCTACAAATATATGTAAATGCTTGTGCATATGCATATACGCTGCAATCTGAATAACCGATTGAAGTAATAAAATGTATATTTATAACCGAAAAAGGTGTGATGTTAGTGTTACGAACACTGATGAATTATTGAAATTCATAGTTATAGTTAGTGTGACTTGTTTTTATTAATTTAATAGTCGTGTGCTATTTTATGAGAATGAAACTGATATATAAAATATTTATACTTAGGTCAATACGCTTATCTATCTCTTGTTTGAGCCACTGTTTCAGTTAAAGTGCCTAATTGTATTGTATAGTATTAGTCTATAGAATTAAACTAAGCAACACCTGTGTATTGATGTAATTATTAACAGTACCGAGAACTTTATAGACTATATTTCATTCAGTACTAGATTTCAAATTCAACCGAGCGATAGACGATTTAGCCACTCCCAAAGCGTGCCAATAAAAGAGCATGATAGTGGACCTTTGGAAACGGGCGAACACGATAAATACGAAATATTGCAGTCTCGGTTTGATTGAGACTTCATGAACGGTAGTGAAATAAACTTGCTACCAATCACGCCCCTAGCCCCGTATTGAGCAGAACTCAATGTTCATAAAATCAATAGTACAGAATTTTAACCATCCCGAAGATGGCATGCATATGGCGGTGGACATGCTACTTTTAATTTCAAAATTCCATGTCCAGCGGCGTATGTTCCAAGTATCTAACACAAGTCTATGCTCCAAAGAGCGAAATAAACAAAATGGAATTTAGTTTGGAGCAACGGTTATGAAGCCAGCGCATCACATGTAACAGTCAAAAGACTAAATTAAAAAGCTGACAACATATGCTATGGGTGGTTAATAAAGACAGTTATGGACCGTAAAACTGAAACCAAAAGCAAGCAAAGATACTATACATATATGTTGCGTTGGTGTGATTGGCATTATTAATTATGGATTGTGTAGCTTTAAGTAAACTTGTTCAAGGTAGGTGAACGAACTATATCATATAATGTTACTTGATTTTGTTATGTTTATATAGTATAAGGGGTCGCTTAAAATTGCATTGCCTCAGAAGAGTTTCGAACTTGAATACTACAGTTAGTAGGGGGTCGCTCTACTACGTCACCTGAAAAGCTGTAAATCGTTGGTGGCTTAGAAGCTACGCATTATAACTGATTTATATTCCCACATCGCATATGAGGCCTACTACATACCTCCATTTGATAATTAAAATTGTGTCACAAATATAAATTAATATCACCCAGACTCTAACCTCGAACATGCTTAAGACGCGTACAAGTCTATACTATTAGTGTCAAGACGTGTATAAGTCTATACTATTAGTGTCAAGTGCGTCTTATTTAAACTGACGCCCACTCGTAATTTGAAGCAATGGATTTAAAATGGCATATTTTGTTTGTTAGCCGTTACATCCAGCTAATATGTAAACAATAGGTTTCACTATGATATGCACCAGCATTATTATTTAGCGCAGTTGTTAATAGGTATAATGTAATACTACATTTGTTTACACGTGTTTTCGCGATTCGGTATTTAAAGCAATAATTTGGCATATTTCATAAAAAAAAGTTCGGTATTTAGTCCTTTTTCAAGATAAAACATTTAGCTTTATTATTTTTAGAAACAAATCATTGAAATTTACTTCATAGTGATTTTAATATATGATAAAATGTGATTAAAGGTGGATATTTGAGATCGATACGAGGAAATGTGGACCTGAATAAATAAATACTGAAAAGTGGTTTTATTGTGACTGTTCATGAGAGGTAATATATGTTTTTTATAATCCTAATAGACAATATTTTAAGGTATGGAACTACTATATATCGACAAATAGCTGGTGGTATCCCTATGGCTTGTTTTGTATTGTTATTGAGAATTTTATGGCAAATGTTATCAAATCCTTTAATGACATCTCTCGATATCTAAAAGACATATTATTCATTGACAACCATTTCGTTTCTACCATGGTAAAGAGCATATATCAAAGCACTTCAACTTAACAAAGCTTATATTTCGTGTAATATCGCTTTCATTCTCGATTTGATTCTCTCAATTAAAATGGAGATAGAGTAAATAAAATGTTTGACAAGAGAGATGATTTTAATTTCGAGATCATTAATTATCCCTGCTTAGACGGGATGTTTTCCAGAGCAATATTTTATGAGGTAAATGTTTCTCAATTATTTCGTTTTGCTAGAGCTTGTTATAGAGTTGAAGAATTTAATCTTCGCATCCTTATATCAATAAAACCATGCTCCTTCAGGGAAACCGTTATCATCAACTTTTTGAATACTTTGCAATTTCGTTTTTCCGTAAATATAGATATAAAAATCGAACAGGAAAAGTAGCATTTAAGGACGACAGTCAAACACAAACACACAGAGAAACAAAGAACAACTTTAAAGATCAATAAAAGGCCAAATAATACATCACAAACATAAAAGGGTTGACACTTGGAACGGTCAGTGGCAAAAAAGGCCCCTAGGGGTTTAAACCAGGTTCTAGGGTGCACCAAACTTCACACTTACCCTACTGTAATCCCAATAAAACGGGACAGTGAAAATAAAGAAATCCCCGTCATGAATTATTCTCTAACCAACAAGGCAGCATTACTAGGCAATATCAGTAAAACACAAAGATGCTCTTGTATATATCAATACAAAAAAACAATAGCCTAAAAAGCCACAAAGAAGGTACTCGGTGACTTTGAAGAAGCCAGAGCAACAATAGAATAAACCATTGAGGGCACGACAAGACAAGACAACAGACAAACATCAAACGTCACCGTTCTTTTGGGCTTTAGGTAGACGTCATCATAGGGTCCACAGCCTGTCCGGTCATCGCACAATTAAAGAGGAAAGCATAGTGGCGAAATGTAAATGGGTCCACCACCAAACATGCAGTGCGTTGCAAAATGATAGGGCCCTAACCTTTTTTGATAAACCTTTTAACAAGTTTAACAAAGATAGTATGAAAGGGATCATGACCAAGGATCTTACGAAGTTTGCAAATCACGTCACCATAGAAGTCGGGTTGTGATAATCCTTGTCGCAGAATAGTTCTTAAAATTACTTTTATATTTGGAAAGAAGATGAGGGTTACGATAATAAATGTTGCAAAGGTTTTACGAAGTTTATGGTAACGGTACTCCTGATGGAGTAGCTTTTTAGTTATTCGAAGATTACAAATATTAAAGTCCTCAACTCGAGTACAAGGTCTTGAAAAACGGATAAGCTGGGACACATATACCCCATCAGGTTGTGGTAGCCTTGTCGAAGAAGAGTTATTAAATTACTTTTATATATTTGAAAAGTTACGATAATAAAATTGTGCAATGGTTTTACGAAGTTTATGGTAACGGTAGCCCTGATGGAGTAGCCCCGATCTGCTTTTAAAATATAAAAGAAATTTAAGAACAGGTCTAGGAAATCACCACCTGATTTCTATGGTGACGTGATTAACAAACTTCATAAGATCCCTGGTCATGATCACTTTCATACAATCGTTATTAAACGTGTTAAAAGGTTTATCAAAAGAGATTGCAAATCAGTTGGCAACGCACGGCATGTTTAGTTGGCTTGCTATGCTTTATGTTTTACATTCATATAAGCCTGATCAGTTTTGTGTTATACCTGTGATACTTATTAATGCTGCCTGGTTTGTTATAGTATGTATTTTGGCGTGGATGTCTTTATGCACTTTAACCATTTAATTTGGTTGACAATAGTGTCACACTGAGGTTTAATGCAGCCTTTAACCTGGAACCGTTAGGCGGATGGCCTATTTTAATTTGTTTACGTTAAAATGTCACATGCCTTCCCTTTTATTTATCCTTCGAAATGTTGTTTGTTTGAATGCGTGTTTTTGGTTGATGGTAGTTCTGGACTGCTACATTTCCTGCCTGACAGTGATATATACTTTTACACTACAGATGCATGCTAAAAAAGAAATATAAAAAGATCGGATAGGGAAAGCAGCATTCAAGGAGGACAGTCAACCACAAAACACAGAAACAAACACGCAAACAGACAAACAAGAAGGCAAAATTAATAATAAATGCAAACGACATCACAAAGACAAAAAGGTTGACAATAGGGCTACCGCCTTGGAACAGTCAGTGGCAAAGTAGGCCACTGGGGGTTTAAACCGGTTCTAGGGTGCACTAAACCTCACACTTACCCTACTGTCATCCCATTAAAACAGGACAGTGTAAATAAAGAAATCCCCGCCATGATATAATCTCTTAACAACAAGACAGCATCAATAGGCAATATAAGTAAAACACAAATATTCTCGTGTAAATATAATACAAAAAAACAATAGCCTAGAAAGCCACAATGAAGGTACTCATTGACTTGGCAGAAGCCAGAGCAGTAACAGAATAAACCATTAAGGGCACGACAAGAAACATCATGGACAAACATCAAACGTTACCGTCCCAATGGGCTTTAGGTAGACAAGACTACAGACAAACATCAAACGTCACCGTCCTTTTGGGCTTTAGGTAGACGTCATCATAGGGTCCACAGCCTGTCCGGTCATCGTACAATTAAAGAGGAAAGCATAGTGGCGAACTGTAAAAGGGTCCACTACCAAACATGCAGTACGATGCAAAATGATAGGGTCATAACCTCTTTTGATATGACAAACATTTACGCGTTAGCACATAAAGACATATATAGACACAGTTGTAACACCTTTGCTATTCGCTGCACCTATATGCAAATTCAAACGATAATTTTCCAAATATAGAAGCTCAAGCGAACTAAATATACAAGCAAGCCGATGTAACACTATAACTACCAAGGTCACAATAAGAAGCAGCAATTAGTAACCGAGTATTGGTATCGTAATTGAATTTGTCTGTATAGGATAGACATTTGACCAGTTTGACGTTAGGTGGTTATTAATGTCGCGAAGAACATATTAACTTTCTTTTGGAATATGTCAGGGGACCGTCTTAATACCAGAATACAGCGGCCTATCACACCTTGCATAGTACCATGCTAAATTGGTTTACGTGAAGAGTGTCAGTCGACAAATTATTAAGAACCTGAAACCTTATGTAGTTACTGTATTTATTCTCAGTATTCGGTTTCGTTACCATAGCAATGAGTTTAGATACGTTAACGATGGCAACTCCATTGTCTAGATCAATCTGCCATGGGACTAACTGGCCAATCTATAACGTACAGAAACATAATAAAGAATTACAAATTTACAAACAACTAGTATTTGAATGTGCATGCATATTATATATAGGCTTATAAAAAATATTGTAATGACTGAAGAATATATACATATTACAGATGATTATATCACTATAACTGTCCATCGTGTATATACTGAAAAAAAAAGGTTTAGCAAACCCTTATGCACATCTAGCTTAATAAATGTCATGTTATTTTATATTGTGAAGTATTTTAAATCATCGGCATGACTTAGATTGATCTTCTTTTCACTTACTTTTTGTATTCCAATTTAAGTATCAGAGTTATCTCTCATTTTGTTAAAACATACTATTTCACATTTAAAAATACAAATAAGGTAAAAAAGCAAAATTAAACATTAAAAGATAACTGTTGTGGGTCTCAAGTTATAAAAACGGCTAAAACAATTGACAGTTTCCTTGCCATTATAAAGATATAGGGAGCCAAAATGTATCATTTGTGAAATTACATCCCTTTACATTATAATTTCTGTAAAACATGTAGATTTTCACATGTTGATATTGTTTTTGTGTATTTCCTTTGGAGACTTATGCCTTTAAGATAACTAAGATAATTATTTAAGTTATATTGCCCATGACCACGTCTACACATATCATAGAATCTGGTCAACGGGATTTATATGTTATTTACTTTTATTTATTTTTATCAGTATATTAAACGTAACCTTCTAATGGAGATAAGATTATCCTAATTTGAATTATATATATAATGATGTGATTTATAAACTTCTCAAGATACTTTTATCAAATCAAAAGACGGTATGAACTTATTGCTAAGTACTTGATCCAATTACATTTCGTGCTTTCTTTGTTTTGATTCTACGACGACCAGACAGATTGTGGCAATAATTATGAGGTCTCAATATTTTATTAGTGATACAGGCCACCGGCCAAAACACATAACCGGCCAAAACACATAGCTTATCACCACGATATACCGAGAAATGAAACATGTCAATTTGATATGTAACTTCTTGTTTAACAGTACACTTTTGAATGGATTTTCGTTCTTTTTTAAAAGCAAGCTGGCAAACATTGTGATTTTCTTTCTTTTTCTCTGGTATATTTTAACTTCTTTACAAATGGATTTTAAAATTTTCTGTGGTCTATAGGCGAACTGAAAAGGATTTTAAATGTTCTGTGGTTTATAGGCGAACTAGTTTAAATATTACTGACTATAAAAAATCTATTTTATAGTCACAGTTATTGGAGGATACGAGTAATTTTCACGTGTGTGTGTGTGTAGTTCTAAGGTTTATAGTCCGTCCGCCAACGAACAAGGTATACCTCACGCGATGGGCACAATAGAGTCTGGACTTGAGTAATTTTCACGGTGCATTTCTTCGTATATGTACACCGGCATGTTGATTTGTTCACAAATAGGTAAGATTTGCTTTGAGCTTACATTTAAAAACTGAAATTTATTAACATCAGACTCGCAGGATCTATGATTTTGTAATATTGCTGGTGCTCATGATTTTTTCATCTATTAGGATGTATTCGTTTCTATTTATTCATACCGATGTTTACGTGGTTCCTGGATGCAAATAATGTTTTCCATTTTAACTTTTTTGCGCCATTTTTTGGGTTCTCGCCGGAGAAACTTGTCTTCCAATTTTATTCACATAAGCTTTATTTCGTCTCTTTCTTTGTTTCTATTCTGATAATTCATATAGGTCGTGGATATTAATAAATAAAAACATGATTCCTCCCGCCGTGTGTAGTGCCGTATCGTTTCTCACGCAGTTAAGATTTCAGGGACTTTAGGTAGACATTGATTAATATTACTCTGATATTGTGTGGTTTGTGGCTGTCGGGGTCGAATTGAAGTGTTTAACGCGTTCGTTTAGCGGGGTTTGCTGCGGGTTTGGGAGTAACTTATCCACCTGATTCACCTAATTCCAAAATGGAATGTCCCTTTAATATCTGTTTACTGGTGTATGCAGGTGGAGAACGCACTCTCATGTTAACGTTAACTCGGTCAACAGCTGCTTATATCTAGGGCCTATGCTAAAATTAGAACAATGTGGATGTCTAGCTTGGCTAGCGAGAGTTTAACTGCAAATGTGTATTGCTGGGTGCGTTTATTCAGTTTTTGGGTGTGGGGTAATAACACGGATTTATATACGTGTACATATAAATCCATGGTAATAATAATAATTAAATAAATATAATAATAATAATACCTATATAAAACATTTAAAAAACAAAAAACAATAAAAAAAAACAAAAAAACAACAAAACAATACATCAAAAAAAAAAATAAAAAAAATAAAAAAAATAAATAAGAATAAATAAATATAATAAAATAAATAATAATAGACTAGTTCTACATGAAGACTGCACAAACAGTTATTACAATACGTTTGTATTACTATTTAGAATTTTATTTTCATTTGTATTCCATTTGTGGTTTATACATTGTACATCAATTTTGTTTTCATAATCACACTGGATAATGCGGCCAGTTCAAGGGTTACTTCACTGCCAGTTAACGCCTGGAAGAGTCAGCGGTTGCCTCCCAGCAGATCCGAAGGGTGTGGATATCGTTCAGCTATTCAGTGCCGTCACAGATCGTTGAGAGGTTGCAGAAGCGGCCGTACACAGACGTTAGTCAGTTAGAGGAACAGATGTTGCACTTCATCCGGAAACAGGACTCGTTTTTATACACTTATAATGCTGTTGTCGTAGATAATGCAAAAATCACCAAACATTATCATATTATCATGTTTCCACCAGGAGTCTGCAAATTCATTGTAGATATTGGTGGGTGATGTATGGCTGTTGTCATTATGCGGATGATTGTTCACAACTTTTCAATTTTTGTTACAGTAAAACATTGTTACTGCAAACAGTTTATACTAGGAAATTTAAAATGGTCTCAAAGTAAACAATATCCTGTTTGTAATGACGGTAGTTAGGCTACATTTTCAACTCACTGAATCAATTTGCAAACACAATGAAAAAAATAATCATAACAGTTATTGAGTCATTCGAGAGGCAATTAAAACTGTAAATAACAGTGAGTCACATTGGAAAATATTTTTATTCTACTCAAGGCAGAGCTAAATTTTGTCATGTTGTCATTATGCGGATTATTTCCATATCTACTGCAAATATTACTGAAGAACTAGTATGAAAACCATTTATATAAGAAAAATGTGTTGACACCGTCTAGTTGATGGAGTAATGTTTATCTAGCCATAATGTTCGCCTATTGTTATCATCATCGTGGTTGTGCACTATCTTTTCAGCTTCTGCTGCTATTATTTAACTCCAACGCTGTTGGTGAAATCGTGTTTTATGATGCTAACCATGTAATTGGAGTGTTTTGGCTAAACATGTATGTTTTCTTACTGCGGATAAGTATATCTCAACAGTTTGTTGATCTCCGCTAATTTTAACTTGCTGCTGTTTACCGTTGCTGCTAATAAAAGTTGTTGGTCTGTCAATGGAGGCAATGCATATTCATGACCCAGAGCGATAGGTGACGTCATACTGTCTGGGAGTGCGTCTATCATAGTGCGGAAGCATTGTGTTGGATATGGCATTATTTTCATTTGAATTAATACGGTTTAACAGTTTAAAATCAATTCATGTCTCCTTTGTACTTGCCTTTTTTCTAGATTGACTGTTTGTAAAACATACAATGCTTTTCGTCTAGCAAACAGCCTTAATTTATTCAGTTTGCTTACAATGATGTTTTCATTACAGGTTTATATACGGATGCTGTTGCTGTTGCCGATTATTTATGATTGGATATCTATCACATCTTTCAAGGTTTATTGTGTTTCCTTCTCTCGAACAAGTTGCCTTATATTTCAGTTTGTGTAACCATCAAGTTCACTTAAGACAGGTCAAACGTTCCTATGTCTGTATCGGATGCATTGTGTGGGTAGGTCATAGAGTTCTCCAGTGTTGGTATTGTATGTAATGTTCCACTTTTTACCTGTTATACAAGATAAGCCTACGCCACCCATCAGCTTTTCAAAACATGGTTCATTTCGAAATTTTTCGTGTGGAGTTTGGGGAATATATCCCTACAGGTCTTTAGTACATTCATATTTATTACATCGACAGTGCCTTATCAGTTGTGTACATATTCAAGATCTGGAAAGAAGTTACATACTTTTCATAAGCCTTATTTTAACGCTATTCTATTTGATCATTGGTTTAGTTTAGGGCTATTCCTTTTGATCGATGAGGTTTTATTTATCCTGCAACGGGATGATGTTTTATTTATCCTGCACCAGGTAGTTTTGTCAGCGGTTCATTGAAGTTAAGTTAGCTTTTCCTTTCCGATTGTCCCTATTCAATACATAGCACTTTAAACCAGTTATGTGCATGGTCGCCAAATTATAAAACCACTTCTACCTATGCTGTGTTCTATTCAAAATAGACTTCTCTGCAAGGTTCTACACTGTAATGTGTGTGTGTAGCTCTGGGGTTTATAGTCAATAGTCATAGTCATATACACAACAGGGCGTCCAAAAGGTATATGCACAATAGAACCTGGGCAGGTTGCAAATGGTATTCTAATAACACGTCATCCAATTCAACAACCTCATCTTAGGTTGTCATACAGGAAGGTGATAAATGAGGTAAATGTCATTTCAATAGTCAGAATCAAATCACTATGACATCACCTTTATGTATTAGTTAAAAGGAGTTTACATAGTTTTGCGGCTAACCTTTTAAATGTGGACTAATTTCAGGGTTTGAAACTAACTTTTTTCAGCAACTACTCCATAGGACAAGTAACTTACACCAGTTATTTGTTCCCAGTCAAATTTACTTTTCCCAGCACTTCATGTAAAAGTGATACAAAAAACAAGCTCAATCATGAAAGTGACATTACATTCCCTCAGTTGCATTCCACCAATGACAACAAGATGGTTTTTATTTGTCATTTTCAATGTGCTCGCCAAAGTTTTGACATTTTTTCAGCCACAAGTTTTAAAGATAAAAAATTCATGTCTGTTAAAAAATTTAGTTGTCCGTAGGACAGGTCACCTGGAACAATTAACTTGTCCCCAGTAGAATCTATATCGCACAGGACAAGGGGACAACTGTTAATGTCGAACCCTGAATTTACTTGAAATGGATACATGTTCTTCGTTTATTGTTGTCGGAGTGTATGGATGGATCAGCTTTCAGATAGTTTTAGATCGTTATGCAAATACTTGCTATTTCTAGTGTGGCTAATAAAATAGTGGAGCAAGGACATCAATTGAGAGTTACTATATATGGCTTGTACACATGCATGTACCGATTGATTGCCTAACTGTTCATCAATTACTTAGGCCTCTGAAGATGATGATGATTGATACAAAATTCTAAAAACCGATCGTAGGTTAAAGGTAAAAATACAGTTAAAAACCCGTTCACAATAGACACAAACTTGATTATCAAGCGCAAAATTAACCAATATCCCATATACTAACACACTCCCCCATACACACTAATAAATATACATCCCATCCCAACACCCTATTCCCCCCTCACCCCTCTTCCCCTTACCCACAACACCTCCCACACAACCCATAACCCCTTACATCCATACTACCCCATAACCATAACCCAACAACAAAAAACACAATATCATACCAAACATCCCTCAACTCCCCTAAACCCCTACCAATATAAATTCTCCCCCAACCCTTAACCCTACAACACACCAAACCACCATTCACCAAAACATCCAAACAAACAAAATACCCATAATCATCCACCCCCCATATTAAATTTCCAATCAAACTCTCCCACCCAACCCTTAAAACTCCCCTACATAACTAAAATCCTCTAAAAACTTTACCAAACCACCATATTACTAACAAATTAATCACAAACTTAAACATTCTAACTACCCCCAAAATCCCACTCCCTTTCTCCCTCTTACCCCCTAACATACACCTTCTCACCACTCATAACTTTACCAACAATACACTCCAACTTATCATCACATACAATCCCTTCATTATAACAAACACCCCATATTTTCCCCCCAAAAACCCCCTAAAATTATTCAAAACCATAAACAACCCCTATTCCTATACCTTCCCACACACAAAAAATTCCAAAAATAAAATTTTATTCAAATTCACAAAATAAAATCACTCCAAACTATAATCCCCCCCATCCCCATAAACAAAAAATTATATTCAATTCTATTCCACATCATTTCTATACTTTACACCACATTCTTCCTCTCCTTATATCCCTTCCTTCCACACCTAAATCTAAACCCAAACAACTACAAACACCTCTCATCCAATACCAACCCCCACCAACAACACCCCAAATATACTACACCAATACACCCCCCCCCAATCCAACAAACCCAACTAACCAATACCAACAAATCAACCACCAATCAAACCCAAACCATAACACCTCCCAAAAAACCAACCCAACCCAAACACAACAAACACAAACCCAACCACAACAACACAACAAACCAAACACAACAACACATAAACACCATACAAACAATCAACCCAATCAACCCCAAAACAACACAATCAAAAACCAACACAAAACCCACCACCACATACCAAACCACAATACCACCCCAAACCACAAACCCACCAAACAAACCACAAACACACCCCCAACCCAACACCCAACAACCCAACAAAACCCACAAACCACCCCACATACCCAAAACAAACACAACAACCAAACCAACAAACCCAACCAACCAACAAAACAACCCACCAACACCAACCAAACACACAAACACAAAACAACTCACACCCAAACACTCCCACAACAAAACACCACCCAAACAACACCAAACAACCCAACCCCCACCCACAAACACTAAACCTAACCCACAACAACACCCACAAAACCAACACAACAACCCACACTAAAATCAACAACAAACCAACCCCCAAACTCCCAACAACAACCACAACACACAAAACAACACCCACAACCC
>JAWPHD010020028.1:0-33359 GCA_037043455.1 Cyrtodaria siliqua | reverse complement strand
ACATATGAAAAACTTACGGTGGAACGCATTGTTGGCTTGTCATGGCTTGTACATGCAACTTCTGGGCCTCACTTGAAAAGCGATTAACGTTGTGTCTTGATACAGGTTTGCTGCAATAATTATTTACAATAGTCCATATTAACAATCATAACAAACAAGCCAGATAATATTGTACATATTCTTTACATTAATACTATTATGAATAATAATCATATGTACTATCAGATCGCGTACAAATCTAAGTTATCTCTGTTTGGTCCTATTTTCCCGTACACGTATTACGTCCCTTGTCAATGAAATGTCAACAAGTATCATTCTACGTGCCATAGAGTGCACGTTTCATTTCTGATGTGTGCATATCTGTTGAAAGTCGCGTATACATATGAAAAACTTACGGTGGAACGCCATTGTTGGCTTGTCATTGGCTTGTACATGGCAACTTCTAGGGCTCACTATGAAAAGCGATTAACGTTGTGTCTTGATACAGGTTTGCTGCAATACTTATAACAATAGTCATATTAACAATCATAACAACAAAGCAGAAAATATTGAACATATTCTTATACGTATTACTATTATGAATACATAATCATAAGTACTATCAGATCGCGTAAAAATCTAAGTTATCTCTGTTTGTCCTATTTTCCCGTACACGTATTACGTCCCTTGGCAATGAAATGTCAACAAGTATCATTCTGCGTGCCATAGAGTGCCCGTTTCATTTCTGACTTGTGCATATCTGTTGAAAGTACGTATACATATGAAAAACTTACGGTGGAACGCATTGTTGGCTTGTCATGGCTTGAAACATGCAACTTCTGGGCTCACTTGAAAAGCGATTAACGTTGTGTCTTGATACAGGTTTGCTGCAATAATTATAACAATAGTCATATTAACAATCATAACAACAAGCCAGATAATATTGTACATATTCTATACGTATTACTATTATGAATAATAATCATATGTACTATCAGATCGCGTAAAAATCTAAGTTATCTCTGTTTGTCCTATTTTCCCGTACACGTATTACGTCCCTTGGCAATGAAATGTCAACAAGTATCATTCTGCGTGCCATAGAGTGCCCGTTTCATTTCTGACTTGTGCATATCTGTTGAAAGTACGTATACATATGAAAAACTTACGGTGGAACGCATTGTTAGCTTGTCATGGCTTGTACATGCAACTTCTGGGCTCACTTGAGAAGCGATTAAACGTTGTGTCTTGATACAGGTTTGCTGCCAATAATTATAACAAAAGTCATATTAACAATCATAACAACAAGCCAGAATAATATTGTACATATTCTTTACGTATTACTATTATGAATAATAATCATATGTACTATCAGATCGCGTAAAAATCTAAGTTATCTCTGTTTGTCCTATTTTCCCGTACACGTATTACGTCCCTTGGCAATGAAATGTCAACAAGTATCATTCTGCGTGCCATAGAGTGCACGTTTCATTTCTGATGTGTGCATATCTGTTGAAAGTGCGTATACCATATGAAAAACTTACGATGGAACGCATTGTTGGCTTGTCATGGCTTGTACATGCAACTTCTGGGCTCACTTGAGAAGCGATTAACGTTGTGTCTTGATACAGTTTGCTGCAATAATTATAACAATAGTCATATAACAATCATAACAACAAGCCAGATAATATTGTACATATTCTTTACGTATTACTGTTATGAATAATAATCATATGTACTATCAGATCGCGTAAAATCTAAGTTATCTCTGTTTGTCCTATTTTCCCGTACACGTATTACGTCCAACTTGGCAATGAATGTCAACAAGTATCATTCTGCGTGCCATAGAGTGCACGTTTCATTTCTGATGTGTGCAATATCTGTTGAAAGTGCGTATACATATGAAAAAACTTACGGTGGAACGCATTGTTGGCTTGTCATGGCTTGTACATGCAACTTCTGGGCTCACTTGAGAAGCGATTAACGTTGTGTCTTGATACAGGTTTGCCTGCAATAATTATAACAATAGTCATATTAACAATCATAACAACAAGCCAGATAATATTGTACATATTCTATACGTATTACTCTTATGGAATAATAATCATATGTACTATCAGATCGCGTAAAAATCTAAGTGATCTCTGTTTCTCCTATTTTCCCGTACACGTATTACGTCCCTTGGCAATGAAATGTCAACAAGTATCATTCTGCGTGCCATAGAGTGCCCGTTTCATTTCTGATGTGTGCATATCTGTTGAAAGTGGTGTATACATATGAAAAACTTACGGTGGAACGCATTGTTGGCTTGTCATGGGCTTGTACATGCAACTTCTGGGCTCACTTGAGAAGCGATTAACGTTGTGTCTTGATACAGGTTTGCTGCAATAATTATAACAATAGTCATATTAACAATCATAACAACAAGCCAGATAATATTGTACATATTCTATACGTATTACTAATTATGAATAATATCATATGTACTATCAGATCGCGTAAAAATCTAAGTTATCTCTGTTTGTCCTTTTTTCCCGTACACGTATTACGTCCCTTGGCAATGAAATGTCAACAAGTATCATTCTGCGTGCCATAGAGTGCCCGTTTCATTTCTGACTTGTGCATATCTGTTGCAAAGTACGTATACATATGATAAACTTACGGTGGAAACGCAATGTTGGCTTGTCATGGCTTGTACATGCAACTTCTGGGCTCACTTGAGAAGCGATTAACGTTGTGTCTTGATACAGGTTTGCTGCAATAATTATAACAATAGTCATATTAACAATCATAACAACAAGCCAGATAATATTGTACATATTCTTTACGTATTACTGTTATGAATAATAATCATATGTACTATCAGATCGCGTAAAAATCTAAGTTATCTCTGTTTGTCCTATTTTCCCGTACACGTATTACGTCCCTTGGCAATGAAATGTCAACAAGTATCATTATGCGTGCCATAGAGTGCACGTTTCATTTCTGATGTGTGCATATCTGTTGAAAGTGCGTATACATATGAAAAACTTACGGTGGAACGCATTGTTGGCTTGTCATGGCTTGTACATGCAACTTCTGGGCTCACTTGAAAAGCGATTAACGTTGTGTCTTGATACAGGTTTGCTGCAATAATTATTACAATAGTCATATTAACAATCATAACAACAAGCCAGATAATATTGTACATATTCTTTACATATTACTATTATGAATAATAATCATATGTACTATCAGATCGCGTAAAAATCTAAGTTATCTCTGTTTGTCCTATTTTCCCGTACACGTATTACGTCCCTTGTCAATGAAATGTCAACAAGTATCATTCTGCGTGCCATAGAGTGCACGTTTCATTTCTGATGTGTGCATATCTGTTGAAAGTGCGTATACATATGAAAAACTTACGGTGGAACGCATTGTTGGCTTGTCATGGCTTGTACATGCAACTTCTGGGCTCACTTGAAAAGCGATTAACGTTGTGTCTTGATACAGGTTTGCTGCAATAATTATAACAATAGTCATATTAACAATCATAACAACAAGCCAGATAATATTGAACATATTCTATACGTATTACTATTATGAATAATAATCATATGTACTATCAGATCGCGTAAAAATCTAAGTTATCTCTGTTTGTCCTATTTTCCCGTACACGTATTACGTCCCTTGGCAATGAAATGTCAACAAGTATCATTCTGCGTGCCATAGAGTGCCCGTTTCATTTCTGACTTGTGCATATCTGTTGAAAGTACGTATACATATGAAAAACTTACGGTGGAACGCATTGTTGGCTTGTCATGGCTTGTACATGCAACTTCTGGGCTCACTTGAAAAGCGATTAACGTTGTGTCTTGATACAGGTTTGCTGCAATAATTATAACAATAGTCATATTAACAATCATAACAACAAGCCAGATAATATTGTACATATTCTATACGTATTACTATTATGAATAATAATCATATGTACTATCAGATCGCGTAAAAATCTAAGTTATCTCTGTTTCTCCTATTTTCCCGTACACGTATTACGTCCCTTGGCAATGAAATGTCAACAAGTATCATTCTGCGTGCCATAGAGTGCCCGTTTCATTTCTGACTTGTGCATATCTGTTGAAAGTACGTATACATATGAAAAACTTACGGTGGAACGCATTGTTAGCTTGTCATGGCTTGTACATGCAACTTCTGGGCTCACTTGAGAAGCGATTAACGTTGTGTCTTGATACAGGTTTGCTGCAATAATTATAACAAAAGTCATATTAACAATCATAACAACAAGCCAGATAATATTGTACATATTCTTTACGTATTACTATTATGAATAATAATCATATGTACTATCAGATCGCGTAAAAATCTAAGTTATCTCTGTTTGTCCTATTTTCCCGTACACGTATTACGTCCCTTGGCAATGATATGTCAACAAGTATCATTCTGCGTGCCATAGAGTGCACGTTTCATTTCTGATGTGTGCATATCTGTTGAAAGTGCGTATACATATGAAAAACTTACGATGGAACGCATTGTTGGCTTGTCATGGCTTGTACATGCAACTTCTGGGCTCACTTGAAAAGCGATTAACGTTGTGTCTTGATACAGGTTTGCTGCAATAATTATAACAATAGTCATATTAACAATCATAACAACAAGCCAGATAATATTGTACACATTCTATGCGTATTACTATTATGAATAATAATCATATGTACTATCATATCGCGTAAAAATCTAAGTTATCTCTGTTTGTCCTATTTTCCCGTACACGTATTACGTCCCTTGGCAATGAAATGTCAACAAGTATCATTCTGCGTGCCATAGAGTGCACGTTTCATTTCTGATGTGTGCATATCTGTTGAAAGTGCGCATACATATGAAAAACTTACGGTGGAACGCATTGTTGGCTTGTCATGGCTTGTACATGCAACTTCTGGGCTCACTTGAAAAACGATTAACGTTGTGTCTTGATACAGGTTTGCTGCAATAATTATAACAATAGTCATATTAACAATCATAACAACAAGCCAGATAATATTGTACATATTCAAGACGTATTACTATTATGAATAATAATCATATGTACTATCAGATCGCGTAAAAATCTAAGTTATCTCTGTTTGTCCTATTTTCCCGTACACGTATTACGTCCCTTGGCAATGAAATGTCAACAAGTATCATTCTGCGTGCCATAGAGTGCACGTTTCATTTCTGATGTGTGCATATCTGTTGAAAGTGCGTATACATATGAAAAACTTACGGTTGAACGCATTGTTGGCTTGTCATGGCTTGTACATGCAACTTCTGGGCTCACTTGAAAAGCGATTAACGTTGTGTCTTGATACAGGTTTGCTGCAATAATTATAACAATAGTCATATTAACAATCATAACAACAAGCCAGATAATATTGTACATATTCTATACGTATTACTATTATGAATAATAATCATATGTACTATCAGATCGCGTAAAAATCTAAGTTATCTCTGTTTGTCCTATTTTCCCGTACACGTATTACGTCCCTTGGCAATGAAATGTCAACAAGTATCATTCTGCGTGCCATAGAGTGCACGTTTCATTTCTGACTTGTGCATATCTGTTGAAAGTACGTATACATATGAAAAACTTACGGTGGAACGCATTGTTGGCTTGTCATGGCTTGTACATGCAACTTCTGGGCTCACTTGAGAAGCGATTAACGTTGTTTCTTGATACAGGTTTGCTGCAATAATTATAACAATAGTCATATTAACAATCATAACAACAAGCCAGATAATATTGTACATATTCTATACGTATTACTCTTATGAATAATAATCATATGTACTATCAGATCGCGTAAAAATCTAAGTTATCTCTGTTTGTCCTATTTTCCCGTACACGTATTACGTCCCTTGGCAATGAAATGTCAACAAGTATGATTCTGCGTGCCATAGAGTGCCCGTTTCATTTCTGATGTGTGCATATCTGTTGAAAGTGCGTATACATATGAAAAACTTACGGTGGAACGCATTGTTGGCTTGTCATGGCTTGTACATGCAACTTCTGGGCTCACTTGAGAAGCGATTAACGTTGTGTCTTGATACAGGTTTGCTGCAATAATTATAACAATAATCATATTAACAATCATAACAACAAGCCAGATAATATTGTACATATTCTATACGTATTACTATTATGAATAATAATCATATGTACTATCAGATCGCGTAAAAATCTAAGTTATCTCTGTTTGTCCTATTTTCCCGTACACGTATTACGTCCCTTGGCAATGAAATGTCAACAAGTATCATTCTGCGTGCCATAGAGTGCCCGTTTCATTTCTGACTTGTGCATATCTGTTGAAAGTACGTATACATATAAAAAACTTACGGTGGAACGCATTGTTGGCTTGTCATGGCTTGTACATGCAACTTCTGGGCTCACTTGAGAAGCGATTAACGTTGTGTCTTGATACAGGTTTGCTGCAATAATTATAACAATAGTCATATTAACAATCATAACAACAAGCCAGATAATATTGTACATATTCTTTACGTATTACTGTTATGAATAATAATCATATGTACTATCAGATCGCGTAAAAATCTAAGTTATCTCTGTTTGTCCTATTTTCCCGTACACGTATTACGTCCCTTGGCAATGATATGTCAACAAGTATCATTCTGCGTGCCATAGAGTGCACGTTTCATTTCTGATGTGTGCATATCTGTTGAAAGTGCGTATACATATGAAAAACTTACGATGGAACGCATTGTTGGCTTGTCATGGCTTGTACATGCAACTTCTTGGCTCACTTGAAAAGCGATTAACGTTGTGTCTTGATACAGGTTTGCTGCAATAATTATAACAATAGTCATATTAACAATCATAACAACAAGCCAGATAATATTGTACACATTCTATGCGTATTACTATTATGAATAATAATCATATGTACTATCAGATCGCGTAAAAATCTAAGTTATCTCTGTTTGTCCTATTTTCCCGTACACGTATTACGTCCCTTGGCAATGAAATGTCAACAAGTATCATTCTGCGTGCCATAGAGTGCACGTTTCATTTCTGATGTGTGCATATCTGTTGAAAGTGCGTATACATATGAAAAACTTACGGTGGAACGCATTGTTGGCTTGTCATGGCTTGTACATGCAACTTCTGGGCTCACTTGAAAAACGATTAACGTTGTGTCTTGATACAGGTTTGCTGCAATAATTATAACAATAGTCATATTAACAATCATAACAACAAGCCAGATAATATTGTACATATTCAAGACGTATTACTATTATGAATAATAATCATATGTACTATCAGATCGCGTAAAAATCTAAGTTATCTCTGTTTGTCCTATTTTCCCGTACACGTATTACGTCCCTTGGCAATGAAATGTCAACAAGTATCATTCTGCGTGCCATAGAGTGCACGTTTCATTTCTGATGTGTGCATATCTGTTGAAAGTGCGTATACATATGAAAAACTTACGGTGGAACGCATTGTTGGCTTGTCATGGCTTGTACATGCAACTTCTGGGCTCACTTGAAAAGCGATTAACGTTGTGTCTTGATACAGGTTTGCTGCAATAATTATAACAATAGTCATATTAACAATCATAACAACAAGCCAGATAATATTGTACATATTCTATACGTATTACTATTATGAATAATAATCATATGTACTATCAGATCGCGTAAAAATCTAAGTTATCTCTGTTTCTCCTATTTTCCCGTACACGTATTACGTCCCTTGGCAATGAAATGTCAACAAGTATCATTCTGCGTGCCATAGAGTGCACGTTTCATTTCTGACTTGTGCATATCTGTTGAAAGTACGTATACATATGAAAAACTTACGGTGGAACGCATTGTTGGCTTGTCATGGCTTGTACATGCAACTTCTGGGCTCACTTGAGAAGCGATTAACGTTGTGTCTTGATACAGGTTTGCTGCAATAATTATAACAATAGTCATATTAACAATCATAACAACAAGCCAGATAATATTGTACATATTCTATACGTATTACTCTTATGAATAATAATCATATGTACTATCAGATCGCGTAAAAATCTAAGTTATCTCTGTTTGTCCTATTTTCCCGTACACGTATTACGTCCCTTGGCAATGAAATGTCAACAAGTATGATTCTGCGTGCCATAGAGTGCCCGTTTCATTTCTGATGTGTGCATATCTGTTGAAAGTGCGTATACATATGAAAAACTTACGGTGGAACGCATTGTTGGCTTGTCATGGCTTGTACATGCAACTTCTGGGCTCACTTGAGAAGCGATTAACGTTGTGTCTTGATACAGGTTTGCTGCAATAATTATAACAATAGTCATATTAACAATCATAACAACAAGCCAGATAATATTGTACATATTCTATACGTATTACTATTATGAATAATAATCATATGTACTATCAGATCGCGTAAAAATCTAAGTTATCTCTGTTTGTCCTATTTTCCCGTACACGTATTACGTCCCTTGGCAATGAAATGTAAACAAGTATCATTCTGCGTGCCATAGAGTGCACGTTTCATTTCTGATGTGTGCATATCTGTTGAAAGTGCGTATACATATGAAAAACTTACGGTGGAACGCATTGTTGGCTTGCCATGGCTTGTACATGCAACTTCTGGGCTCACTTGAAACGCGATTAACGTTGTGTCTTGATACAGGTTTGCTGCAATAATTATAACAATAGTCATATTAACAATCATAACAACAAGCCAGATAATATTGTACATATTCTTTACGTATTACTATTATGAATAATAATCATATGTACTATCAGATCGCGTAAAAATCTAAGTTATCTCTGTTTGTCCTATTTTCCCGTACACGTATTACGTCCCTTGGCAATGAAATGTCAACAAGTATCATTCTGCGTGCCATAGAGTGTCCGTTTCATTTCTGACTTGTGCATATCTGTTGAAAGTACGTATACATATGAAAAACTTACGGTGGAACGCATTGTTGGCTTGTCATGGCTTGTACATGCAACTTCTGGGCTCACTTGAGAAGCGATTAACGTTGTGTCTTGATACAGGTTTGCTGCAATAATTATAACAATAGTCATATTAACAATCATAACAACTAGCCAGATAATATTGTACATATTCTTTACGTATTACTATTATGAATAATAATCATATGTACTATCAGATCGCGTAAAAATCTAAGTTATCTCTGTTTGTCCTATTTTCCCGTACACGTATTACGTCCCTTGGCAATGAAATGTCAACAAGTATCATTCTGCGTGCCATAGAGTGCCCGTTTCATTTCTGACTTGTGCATATCTGTTGAAAGTACGTATACATATGAAAAACTTACGGTGGAACGCATTGTTGGCTTGTCATGGCTTGTACATGCAACTTCTGGGCTCACTTGAGAAGCGATTAACGTTGTGTCTTGATACAGGTTTGCTGCAATAATTATAACAATAGTCATATTAACAATCATAACAACAAGCCAGATAATATTGTACATATTCTTTACGTATTACTATTATGAATAATAATCATATGTACTATCAGATCGCGTAAAAATCTAAGTTATCTCTGTTTCTCCTATTTTCCCGTACACGTATTACGTCCCTTGGCAATGAAATGTCAACAAGTATGATTCTGCGTGCCATAGAGTGCCCGTTTCATTTCTGACTTGTGCATATCTGTTGAAAGTACGTATACATATGAAAAACTTACGGTGGAACGCATTGTTGGCTTGTCATGGCTTGTACATGCAACTTCTGGACTCACTTGAGAAGCGATTAACGTTGTGTCTTGATACAGGTTTGCTGCAATAATTATAACAATAGTCATATTAACAATCATAACAACAAGCCAGATAATATTGTACATATTCTTTACGTATTACTATTATGAATAATAATCATATGTACTATCAGATCGCGTAAAAATCTAAGTTATCTCTGTTTGTCCTATTTTTCCGTACACGTATTACGTCCCTTGGCAATGAAATGTCAACAAGTATCATTCTGCGTGCCATAGAGTGCACGTTTCATTTCTGATGTGTGCATATCTGTTGAAAGTGCGTATACATATGAAAAACTTACGGTGGAACGCATTGTTGGCTTGTCATGGCTTGTACATGCAACTTCTGGGCTCACGTGAGAAGCGATTAACGTTGTGTCTTGATACAGGTTTGCTGCAATAATTATAACAATAGTCATATTAACAATCATAACAACAAGCCAGATAATATTGTACATATTCTATACGTATTACTATTATGAATAATAATCATATGTACTATCAGATCGCGTAAAAATCTAAGTTATCTCTGTTTGTCCTATTTTCCCGTACACGTATTACGTCCCTTGGCAATGAAATGTCAACAAGTATCATTCTGCGTGCCATAGAGTGCCCGTTTCATTTCTGACTTGTGCATATCTGTTGAAAGTACGTATACATATGAAAAACTTACGGTGGAACGCATTGTTGGCTTGTCATGGCTTGTACATGCAACTTCTGGGCTCACGTGAGAAGCGATTAACGTTGTGTCTTGATACAGGTTTGCTGCAATAATTATAACAATAGTCATATTAACAATCATAACAACAAGCCAGATAATATTGTACATATTCTATACGTATTACTATTATGAATAATAATCATATGTACTATCAGATCGCGTAAAAATCTAAGTTATCTCTGTTTGTCCTATTTTCCCGTACACGTATTACGTCCCTTGGCAATGAAATGTCAACAAGTATCATTCTGCGTGCCATAGAGTGCCCGTTTCATTTCTGACTTGTGCATTTCTGTTGAAAGTACGTATACATATGAAAAACTTACGGTGGAACGCATTGTTGGCTTGTCATGGCTTGTACATGCAACTTCTGGGCTCACGTGAGAAGCGATTAACGTTGTGTCTTGATACAGGTTTGCTGCAATAATTATAACAATAGTCATATTAACAATCATAACAACAAGCCAGATAATATTGTACATATTCTATACGTATTACTATTATGAATAATAATCATATGTACTATCAGATCGCGTACAAATCTAAGTTATCTCTGTTTGTCCTATTTTCCCGTACACGTATTACGTCCCTTGGCAATGAAATGTCAACAAGTATCATTCTGCGTGCCATAGAGTGCCCTTTTCATTTCTGACTTGTGCATATCTGTTGAAAGTACGTATACATATGAAAAACTTACGGTGGAACGCATTGTTGGCTTGTCATGGCTTGTACATGCAACTTCTGGGCTCACTTGAGAAGCGATTAACGTTGTGTCTTGATACAGGTTTGCTGCAATAATTATAACAATAGTCATATTAACAATCATAACAACAAGCCAGATAATATTGTACATATTCTATACGTATTACTATTATAAATAATAATCATATGTACTATCAGATCGCGTAAAAATCTAAGTTATCTCTGTTTGTCCTATTTTCCCGTACACGTATTACGTCCCTTGGCAATGAAATGTCAACAAGTATCATTATGCGTGCCATAGAGTGACCGTTTCATTTCTGACTTGTGCATATCTGTTGAAAGTACGTATACATATGATAAACTTACGGTGGAACGCAATGTTGGCTTGTCATGGCTTGTACATGCAACTTCTGGGCTCACTTGAGAAGCGATTAACGTTGTGTCTTGATACAGGTTTGCTGCAATAATTATAACAATAGTCATATTAACAATCATAACAACTAGCCAGATAATATTGTACATATTCTTTACGTATTACTATTATGAATAATAATCATATGTACTATCAGATCGCGTAAAAATCTAAGTTATCTCTGTTTGTCCTATTTTCCCGTACACGTATTACGTCCCTTGGCAATGAAATGTCAACAAGTATCATTCTGCGTGCCATAGAGTGCCCGTTTCATTTCTGACTTGTGCATATCTGTTGAAAGTACGTATACATATGATAAACTTACGGTGGAACGCAATGTTGGCTTGTCATGGCTTGTACATGCAACTTCTGGGCTCACTTGAGAAGCGATTAACGTTGTGTCTTGATACAGGTTTGCTGCAATAATTATAACAATAGTCATATTAACAATCATAACAACAAGCCAGATAATATTGTATATATTCTATACGTATTACTATTATGAATAATAATCATATGTACTATCAGATCGCGTAAAAATCTAAGTTATCTCTGTTTGTCCTATTTTCCCGTACACGTATTACGTCCCTTGGCAATGAAATGTCAACAAGTATCATTCTGCGTGCCATAGAGTGCCCGTTTCATTTCTGACTTGTGCATATCTGTTGAAAGTACGTATACATATGAAAAACTTACGGTGGAACGCATTGTTGGCTTGTCATGGCTTGTACATGCAACTTCTGGGCTCACTTGAGAAGCGATTAACGTTGTGTCTTGATACAGGTTTGCTGCAATAATTATAACAATAGTCATATTAACAATCATAACAACAAGCCAGATAATATTGTACATATTCTTTACGTATTACTATTATGAATAATAATCATATGTACTATCAGATCGCGTAAAAATCTAAGTTATCTCTGTTTGTCCTATTTTCCCGTACACGTATTACGTCCCTTGGCAATGAAATGTCAACAAGTATCATTCTGCGTGCCATAGAGTGCACGTTTCATTTCTGATGTGTGCATATCTGTTGAAAGTGCGTATACATATGAAAAACTTACGGTGGAACGCATTGTTGGCTTATCATGGCTTGTACATGCAACTTCTGGGCTCACGTGAGAAGCGATTAACGTTGTGTCTTGATACAGGTTTGCTGCAATAATATAACAATAGTCATATTAACAATCATAACAACAAGCCAGATAATATTGTACATATTCTATACGTATTACTATTATGAATAATAATCATATGTACTATCAGATCGCGTAAAAATCTAAGTTATCTCTGTTTGTCCTATTTTCCCGTACACGTATTACGTCCCTTGCAATGAAATGTCAACAAGTATCATTCTGCGTGCCATAGAGTGCCCGTTTCATTTCTGACTTGTGCATATCTGTTGAAAGTACGTATACATATGAAAAACTTACGGTGGAACGCATTGTTGGCTTGTCATGGCTTGTACATGCAACTTCTGGGCTCACTTGAGAAGCGATTAACGTTGTGTCTTGATACAGGTTTGCTGCAATAATTATAACAATAGTCATATTAACAATCATAACAACAAGTCAGATAATATTGTACATATTCTATACGTATTACTATTATGAATAATAATCATATGTACTATCAGATCGCGTAAAAATCTAAGTTATCTCTGTTTGTCCTATTTTCCCGTACACGTATTACGTCCCTTGGCAATGAAATGTCAACAAGTATCATTCTGCGTGCCATAGAGTGCCCGTTTCATTTCTGACTTGTGCATATCTGTTGAAAGTACGTATACATATGAAAAACTTACGGTGGAACGCATTGTTGGCTTGTCATGGCTTGTACATGCAACTTCTGGGCTCACTTGAGAAGCGATTAACGTTGTGTCTTGATACAGGTTGCTGCCAATAATTATAACAATAGTCATATTAACAATCATAACAACAAGCCAGATAATATTGTACATATTCTTTACGTATTACTATTATGAATAATAATCATATGTACTATCAGATCGCGTAAAAATCTAAGTTATCTCTGTTTTGTCCTATTTTCCCGTACACGTATTACGTCCCTTGGCAATGAAATGTCAACAAGTATCATTCTGCGTGCCATAGAGTGCACGTTTCATTTCTGATGTGTGCATATCTGTTGAAAGTGCGTATACATATGAAAAACTTACGGTGGAACGCATTGTTGGCTTGTCATGGCTTGTACATGCAACTTCTGGGCTCACTTGAGAAGCGATTAACGTTGTGTCTTGATACAGGTTTGCTACAATAATTATAACAATAGTCATATTAACAATCATAACATCCAGCAAGATAATATTGTACATATTCTATACGTATTACTATTATGAATAATAATCATATGTACTATCAGATCGCGTAAAAATCTAAGTTATCACTGTTTCTCCTATTTTCCCGTACACGTATTACGTCCCTTGGCAATGAAATGTCAACAAGTATCATTCTGCGTGCCATAGAGTGCCCGTTTCATTTCTGACTTGTGCATATCTGTTGAAAGTACGTATACATATGATAAACTTACGGTGGAACGCAATGTTGGCTTGTCATGGCTTGTACATGCAACTTCTGGGCTCACTTGAGAAGCGATTAACGTTGTGTCTTGATACAGGTTTGCTGCAATAATTATAACAATAGTCATATTAACAATCATAACATCCAGCAAGATAATATTGTACATATTCTATACGTATTACTATTATGAATAATAATCATATGTACTATCAGATCGCGTAAAAATCTAAGTTATCACTGTTTCTCCTATTTTCCCGTACACGTATTACGTCCCTTGGCAATGAAATGTCAACAAGTATCATTCTGCGTGCCATAGAGTGCCCGTTTCATTTCTGACTTGTGCATATCTGTTGAAAGTACGTATACATATGATAAACTTACGGTGGAACGCAATGTTGGCTTGTCATGGCTTGTACATGCAACTTCTGGGCTCACTTGAGAAGCGATTAACGTTGTGTCTTGATACAGGTTTGCTGCAATAATTATAACAATAGTCATATTAACAATCATAACAACAAGCCAGATAATATTGTACATATTCTATACGTATTACTATTATGAATAATAATCATATGTACTATCAGATCGCGTAAAAATCTAAGTTATCTCTGTTTGTCCTATTTTCCCGTACACGTATTACGTCCCTTGGCAATGAAATGTCAACAAGTATCATTCTGCGTGCCATAGAGTGCACGTTTCATTTCTGATGTGTGCATATCTGTTGAAAGTGCGTATACATATGAAAAACTTAAGGTGGAACGCATTGTTGGCTTGTCATGGCTTGTACATGCAACTTCTGGGCTCACTTGAAAGCGATTAACGTTGTGTCTTGATACAGGTTTGCTGCAATAATTATAACAATAGTCATATTAACAATCATAACAACCAGCCAGATAATATTGTACATATTCTATACGTATTACTATTATGAATAATAATCATATGTACTATCAGATCGCGTAAAAATCTAAGTTATCTCTGTTTGTCCTATTTTCCCGTACACGTATTACGTCCCTTGGCAATGAAATGTCAACAAGTATCATTCTGCGTGCCATAGAGTGCCCGTTTCATTTCTGACTTGTGCATATCTGTTGAAAGTACGTATACATATGATAAACTTACGGTGGAACGCAATGTTGGCTTGTCATGGCTTGTACATGCAACTTCTGGGCTCACTTGAGAAGCGATTAACGTTGTGTCTTGATACAGGTTTGCTGCAATAATTATAACAATAGTCATATTAACAATCATAACAACAAGCCAGATAATATTGTATATATTCTATACGTATTACTATTATGAATAATAATCATATGTACTATCAGATCGCGTAAAAATCTAAGTTATCTCTGTTTGTCCTATTTTCCCGTACACGTATTACGTCCCTTGGCAATGAAATGTCAACAAGTATCATTCTGCGTGCCATAGAGTGCCCGTTTCATTTCTGACTTGTGCATATCTGTTGAAAGTACGTATACATATGAAAAAGTTACGGTGGAACGCATTGTTGGCTTGTCATGGCTTGTACATGCAACTTCTGGGCTCACTTGAGAAGCGATTAACGTTGTGTCTTGATACAGGTTTGCTGCAATAATTATAACAATAGTCATATTAACAATCATAACAACAAGCCAGATAATATTGTACATATTCTTTACCTATTACTATTATGAATAATAATCATATGTACTATCAGATCGCGTAAAAATCTAAGTTATCTCTGTTTGTCCTATTTTCCCGTACACGTATTACGTCCCTTGGCAATGAAATGTCAACAAGTATCATTCTGCGTGCCATAGAGTGCACGTTTCATTTCTGATGTGTGCATATCTGTTGAAAGTGCGTATACATATGAAAAACTTACGGTGGAACGCATTGTTGGCTTGTCATGGCTTGTACATGCAACTTCTGGGCTCACGTGAGAAGCGATTAACGTTGTGTCTTGATACAGGTTTGCTGCAATAATTATAACAATAGTCATATTAACAATCATAACAACAAGCCAGATAATATTGTACATATTCTATACGTATTACTATTATGAATAATAATCATATGTACTATCAGATCGCGTAAAAATCTAAGTTATCTCTGTTTGTCCTATTTTCCCGTACACGTATTACGTCCCTTGGCAATGAAATGTCAACAAGTATCATTCTGCGTGCCATAGAGTGCCCGTTTCATTTCTGACTTGTGCATATCTGTTGAAAGTACGTATACATATGAAAAACTTACGGTGGAACGCATTGTTGGCTTGTCATGGCTTGTACATGCAACTTCTGGGCTCACTTGAGAAGCGATTAACGTTGTGTCTTGATACAGGTTTGCTGCAATAATTATAACAATAGTCATATTAACAATCATAACAACAAGTCAGATAATATTGTACATATTCTATACGTATTACTATTATGAATAATAATCATATGTACTATCAGATCGCGTAAAAATCTAAGTTATCTCTGTTTGTCCTATTTTCCCGTACACGTATTACGTCCCTTGGCAATGAAATGTCAACAAGTATCATTCTGCGTGCCATAGAGTGCCCGTTTCATTTCTGACTTGTGCATATCTGTTGAAAGTACGTATACATATGAAAAAGTTACGGTGGAACGCATTGTTGGCTTGTCATGGCTTGTACATGCAACTTCTGGGCTCACTTGAGAAGCGATTAACGTTGTGTCTTGATACAGGTTTGCTGCAATAATTATAACAATAGTCATATTAACAATCATAACAACAAGCCAGATAATATTGTACATATTCTTTACGTATTACTATTATGAATAATAATCATATGTACTATCAGATCGCGTAAAAATCTAAGTTATCTCTGTTTGTCCTATTTTCCCGTACACGTATTACGTCCCTTGGCAATGAAATGTCAACAAGTATCATTCTGCGTGCCATAGAGTGCACGTTTCATTTCTGATGTGTGCATATCTGTTGAAAGTGCGTATACATATGAAAAACTTACGGTGGAACGCATTGTTGGCTTGTCATGGCTTGTACATGCAACTTCTGGGCTCACGTGAGAAGCGATTAACGTTGTGTCTTGATACAGGTTTGCTGCAATAATTATAACAATAGTCATATTAACAATCATAACAACAAGCCAGATAATATTGTACATATTCTATACGTATTACTATTATGAATAATAATCATATGTACTATCAGATCGCGTAAAAATCTAAGTTATCTCTGTTTGTCCTATTTTCCCGTACACGTATTACGTCCCTTGGCAATGAAATGTCAACAAGTATCATTCTGCGTGCCATAGAGTGCCCGTTTCATTTCTGACTTGTGCATATCTGTTGAAAGTACGTATACATATGAAAAACTTACGGTGGAACGCATTGTTGGCTTGTCATGGCTTGTACATGCAACTTCTGGGCTCACTTGAGAAGCGATTAACGTTGTGTCTTGATACAGGTTTGCTGCAATAATTATAACAATAGTCATATTAACAATCATAACAACAAGTCAGATAATATTGTACATATTCTATACGTATTACTATTATGAATAATAATCATATGTACTATCAGATCGCGTAAAAATCTAAGTTATCTCTGTTTGTCCTATTTTCCCGTACACGTATTACGTCCCTTGGCAATGAAATGTCAACAAGTATCATTCTGCGTGCCATAGAGTGCCCGTTTCATTTCTGACTTGTGCATATCTGTTGAAAGTACGTATACATATGAAAAACTTACGGTGGAACGCATTGTTGGCTTGTCATGGCTTGTACATGCAACTTCTGGGCTCACTTGAGAAGCGATTAACGTTGTGTCTTGATACAGGTTTGCTGCAATAATTATAACAATAGTCTTATTAACAATCATAACAACAAGCCAGATAATATTGTACATATTCTTTACGTATTACTATTATGAATAATAATCATATGTACTATCAGATCGCGTAAAAATCTAAGTTATCACTGTTTCTCCTATTTTCCCGTACACGTACTACGTCCCTTGGCAATGAAATGTCAACAAGTATCATTCTGCGTGCCATAGAGTGCACGTTTCATTTCTGATGTGTGCATATCTGTTGAAAGTGCGTATACATATGAAAAACTTAAGGTGGAACGCATTGTTGGCTTGTCATGGCTTGTACATGCAACTTCTGGGCTCACTTGAAAAGCGATTAACGTTGTGTCTTGATACAGGTTTGCTGCAATAATTATAACAATAGTCATATTAACAATCATAACAACCAGCCAGATAATATTGTACATATTCTATACGTATTACTATTATGAATAATAATCATATGTACTATCAGATCGCGTAAAAATCTAAGTTATCACTGTTTCTCCTATTTTCCCGTATTACGTCCCTTGGCAATGAAATGTCAACAAGTATCATTCTGCGTGCCATAGAGTGCCCGTTTCATTTCTGACTTGTGCATATCTGTTGAAAGTACGTATACATATGATAAACTTACGGTGGAACGCAATGTTGGCTTGTCATGGCTTGTACATGCAACTTCTGGGCTCACTTGAGAAGCGATTAACGTTGTGTCTTGATACAGGTTTGCTGCAATAATTATAACAATAGTCATATTAACAATCATAACAACAAGCCAGATAATATTGTACATATTCTATACGTATTACTATTATGAATAATAATCATATGTACTATCAGATCGCGTAAAAATCTAAGTTATCTCTGTTTGTCCTATTTTCCCGTACACGTATTACGTCCCTTGGCAATGAAATGTCAACAAGTATCATTCTGCGTGCCATAGAGTGCCCGTTTCATTTCTGACTTGTGCATATTTGTTGAAAGTACGTATACATATGAAAAACTTACGGTGGAACGCATTGTTGGCTTGTCATGGCTTGTACATGCAACTTCTGGGCTCACTTGAGAAGCGATTAACGTTGTGTCTTGATACAGGTTTGCTGCAATAATTATAACAATAGTCTTATTAACAATCATAACAACAAGCCAGATAATATTGTACATATTCTTTACGTATTACTATTATGAATAATAATCATATGTACTATCAGATCGCGTAAAAATCTAAGTTATCACTGTTTCTCCTATTTTCCCGTACACGTACTACGTCCCTTGGCAATGAAATGTCAACAAGTATCATTCTGCGTGCCATAGAGTGCACGTTTCATTTCTGATGTGTGCATATCTGTTGAAAGTGCGTATACATATGAAAAACTTAAGGTGGAACGCATTGTTGGCTTGTCATGGCTTGTACATGCAACTTCTGGGCTCACTTGAAAAGCGATTAACGTTGTGTCTTGATACAGGTTTGCTGCAATAATTATAACAATAGTCATATTAACAATCATAACAACCAGCCAGATAATATTGTACATATTCTATACGTATTACTATTATGAATAATAATCATATGTACTATCAGATCGCGTAAAAATCTAAGTTATCACTGTTTCTCCTATTTTCCCGTACACGTATTATGTCCCTTGGCAATGAAATGTCAACAAGTATCATTCTGCGTGCCATAGTGTGCCCGTTTCATTTCTGATGTGTGCATATCTGTTGAAAGTGCGTATACATATGAAAAACTTACGGTGGAACGCATTGTTGGCTTGTCATGGCTTGTACATGCAACTTCTGGGCTCACTTGAAAAGCGATTAACGTTGTGTCTTGATACAGGTTTGCTGCAATAATTATAACAATAGTCATATTAACAATCATAACAACAAGCCAGATAATATTGTACATATTCTTTACGTATTACTATTATGAATAATAATCATATGTACTATCAGATCGCGTAAAAATCTAAGTTATCTCTGTTTGTCCTATTTTTCCGTACACGTACTACGTCCCTTGGCAATGAAATGTCAACAAGTATCATTCTGCGTGCCATAGAGTGCACGTTTCATTTCTGATGTGTGCATATCTGTTGAAAGTGCGTATACATATGAAAAACTTACGGTGGAACGCATTGTTGGCTTGTCATGGCTTGTACATGCAACTTCTGGGCTCACTTGAGAAGCGATTAACGTTGTGTCTTGATACAGGTTTGCTGCAATAATTATAACAATAGTCATATTAACAATCATAACAACAAGCCAGATAATATTGTACATATTCTTTACGTATTACTATTATGAATAATAATCATATGTACTATCAGATCGCGTAAAAATCTAAGTTATCACTGTTTCTCCTATTTTCCCGTACACGTACTACGTCCCTTGGCAATGAAATGTCAACAAGTATCATTCTGCGTGCCATAGAGTGCACGTTTCATTTCTGATGTGTGCATATCTGTTGAAAGTGCGTATACATATGAAAAACTTAAGGTGGAACGCATTGTTGGCTTGTCATGGCTTGTACATGCAACTTCTGGGCTCACTTGAAAAGCGATTAACGTTGTGTCTTGATACAGGTTTGCTGCAATAATTATAACAATAGTCATATTAACAATCATAACAACCAGCCAGATAATATTGTACATATTCTATACGTATTACTATTATGAATAATAATCATATGTACTATCAGATCGCGTAAAAATCTAAGTTATCACTGTTTCTCCTATTTTCCCGTACACGTATTACGTCCCTTGGCAATGAAATGTCAACAAGTATCATTCTGCGTGCCATAGTGTGCCCGTTTCATTTCTGATGTGTGCATATCTGTTGAAAGTGCGTATACATATGAAAAACTTACGGTGGAACGCATTGTTGGCTTGTCATGGCTTGTACATGCAACTTCTGGGCTCACTTGAAAAGCGATTAACGTTGTGTCTTGATACAGGTTTGCTGCAATAATTATAACAATAGTCATATTAACAATCATAACAACAAGCCAGATAATATTGTACATATTCTTTACGTATTACTATTATGAATAATAATCATATGTACTATCAGATCGCGTAAAAATCTAAGTTATCTCTGTTTGTCCTATTTTTCCGTACACGTACTACGTCCCTTGGCAATGAAATGTCAACAAGTATCATTCTGCGTGCCATAGAGTGCACGTTTCATTTCTGATGTGTGCATATCTGTTGAAAGTGCGTATACATATGAAAAACTTACGGTGGAACGCATTGTTGGCTTGTCATGGCTTGTACATGCAACTTCTGGGCTCACTTGAAAAGCGATTAACGTTGTGTCTTGATACAGGTTTGCTGCAATAATTATAACAATAGTCATATTAACAATCATAACAACCAGCCAGATAATATTGTACATATTCTATACGTATTACTATTATGAATAATAATCATATGTACTATCAGATCGCGTAAAAATCTAAGTTATCACTGTTTCTCCTATTTTCCCGTACACGTATTACGTCCCTTGGCAATGAAATGTCAACAAGTATCATTCTGCGTGCCATAGAGTGCCCGTTTCATTTCTGACTTGTGCATATTTGTTGAAAGTACGTATACATATGAAAAACTTACGGTGGAACGCATTGTTGGCTTGTCATGGCTTGTACATGCAACTTCTGGGCTCACTTGAGAAGCGATTAACGTTGTGTCTTGATACAGGTTTGCTGCAATAATTATAACAATAGTCATATTAACAATCATAACAACAAGCCAGATAATATTGTACATATTCTTTACGTATTACTATTATGAATAATAATCATATGTACTATCAGATCGCGTAAAAATCTAAGTTATCACTGTTTCTCCTATTTTCCCGTACACGTACTACGTCCCTTGGCAATGAAATGTCAACAAGTATCATTCTGCGTGCCATAGAGTGCACGTTTCATTTCTGATGTGTGCATATCTGTTGAAAGTGCGTATACATATGAAAAACTTAAGGTGGAACGCATTGTTGGCTTGTCATGGCTTGTACATGCAACTTCTGGGCTCACTTGAAAAGCGATTAACGTTGTGTCTTGATACAGGTTTGCTGCAATAATTATAACAATAGTCATATTAACAATCATAACAACCAGCCAGATAATATTGTACATATTCTATACGTATTACTATTATGAATAATAATCATATGTACTATCAGATCGCGTAAAAATCTAAGTTATCACTGTTTCTCCTATTTTCCCGTACACGTATTACGTCCCTTGGCAATGAAATGTCAACAAGTATCATTCTGCGTGCCATAGTGTGCCCGTTTCATTTCTGATGTGTGCATATCTGTTGAAAGTGCGTATACATATGAAAAACTTACGGTGGAACGCATTGTTGGCTTGTCATGGCTTGTACATGCAACTTCTGGGCTCACTTGAAAAGCGATTAACGTTGTGTCTTGATACAGGTTTGCTGCAATAATTATAACAATAGTCATATTAACAATCATAACAACAAGCCAGATAATATTGTACATATTCTTTACGTATTACTATTATGAATAATAATCATATGTACTATCAGATCGCGTAAAAATCTAAGTTATCTCTGTTTGTCCTATTTTTCCGTACACGTACTACGTCCCTTGGCAATGAAATGTCAACAAGTATCATTCTGCGTGCCATAGAGTGCACGTTTCATTTCTGATGTGTGCATATCTGTTGAAAGTGCGTATACATATGAAAAACTTACGGTGGAACGCATTGTTGGCTTGTCATGGCTTGTACATGCAACTTCTGGGCTCACTTGAAAAGCGATTAACGTTGTGTCTTGATACAGGTTTGCTGCAATAATTATAACAATAGTCATATTAACAATCATAACAACCAGCCAGATAATATTGTACATATTCTATACGTATTACTATTATGAATAATAATCATATGTACTATCAGATCGCGTAAAAATCTAAGTTATCACTGTTTCTCCTATTTTCCCGTACACGTATTACGTCCCTTGGCAATGAAATGTCAACAAGTATCATTCTGCGTGCCATAGAGTGCCCGTTTCATTTCTGATGTGTGCATATCTGTTGAAAGTGCGTATACATATGAAAAACTTACGGTGGAACGCATTGTTGGCTTGTCATGGCTTGTACATGCAACTTCTGGGCTCACTTGAAAAGCGATTAACGTTGTGTCTTGATACAGGTTTGCTGCAATAATTATAACAATAGTCATATTAACAATCATAACAACAAGCCAGATAATATTGTACATATTCTTTACGTATTACTATTATGAATAATAATCATATGTACTATCAGATCGCGTAAAAATCTAAGTTATCTCTGTTTGTCCTATTTTTCCGTACACGTACTACGTCCCTTGGCAATGAAATGTCAACAAGTATCATTCTGCGTGCCATAGAGTGCACGTTTCATTTCTGATGTGTGCATATCTGTTGAAAGTGCGTATACATATGAAAAACTTACGGTGGAACGCATTGTTGGCTTGTCATGGCTTGTACATGCAACTTCTGGGCTCACTTGAGAAGCGATTAACGTTGTGTCTTGATACAGGTTTGCTACAATAATTATAACAATAGTCATATTAACAATCATAACAACCAGCCAGATAATATTGTACATATTCTATACGTATTACTATTATGAATAATAATCATATGTACTATCAGATCGCGTAAAAATCTAAGTTATCACTGTTTCTCCTATTTTCCCGTATTACGTCCCTTGGCAATGAAATGTCAACAAGTATCATTCTGCGTGCCATAGAGTGCCCGTTTCATTTCTGACTTGTGCATATCTGTTGAAAGTACGTATACATATGATAAACTTACGGTGGAACGCAATGTTGGCTTGTCATGGCTTGTACATGCAACTTCTGGGCTCACTTGAGAAGCGATTAACGTTGTGTCTTGATACAGGTTTGCTGCAATAATTATAACAATAGTCATATTAACAATCATAACAACAAGCCAGATAATATTGTACATATTCTATACGTATTACTATTATGAATAATAATCATATGTACTATCAGATCGCGTAAAAATCTAAGTTATCTCTGTTTGTCCTATTTTCCCGTACACGTATTACGTCCCTTGGCAATGAAATGTCAACAAGTATCATTCTGCGTGCCATAGAGTGCCCGTTTCATTTCTGACTTGTGCATATTTGTTGAAAGTACGTATACATATGAAAAACTTACGGTGGAACGCATTGTTGGCTTGTCATGGCTTGTACATGCAACTTCTGGGCTCACTTGAGAAGCGATTAACGTTGTGTCTTGATACAGGTTTGCTGCAATAATTATAACAATAGTCATATTAACAATCATAACAACAAGCCAGATAATATTGTACATATTCTTTACGTATTACTATTATGAATAATAATCATATGTACTATCAGATCGCGTAAAAATCTAAGTTATCACTGTTTCTCCTATTTTCCCGTACACGTACTACGTCCCTTGGCAATGAAATGTCAACAAGTATCATTCTGCGTGCCATAGAGTGCACGTTTCATTTCTGATGTGTGCATATCTGTTGAAAGTGCGTATACATATGAAAAACTTAAGGTGGAACGCATTGTTGGCTTGTCATGGCTTGTACATGCAACTTCTGGGCTCACTTGAAAAGCGATTAACGTTGTGTCTTGATACAGGTTTGCTGCAATAATTATAACAATAGTCATATTAACAATCATAACAACCAGCCAGATAATATTGTACATATTCTATACGTATTACTATTATGAATAATAATCATATGTACTATCAGATCGCGTAAAAATCTAAGTTATCACTGTTTCTCCTATTTTCCCGTACACGTATTACGTCCCTTGGCAATGAAATGTCAACAAGTATCATTCTGCGTGCCATAGTGTGCCCGTTTCATTTCTGATGTGTGCATATCTGTTGAAAGTGCGTATACATATGAAAAACTTACGGTGGAACGCATTGTTGGCTTGTCATGGCTTGTACATGCAACTTCTGGGCTCACTTGAAAAGCGATTAACGTTGTGTCTTGATACAGGTTTGCTGCAATAATTATAACAATAGTCATATTAACAATCATAACAACAAGCCAGATAATATTGTACATATTCTTTACGTATTACTATTATGAATAATAATCATATGTACTATCAGATCGCGTAAAAATCTAAGTTATCTCTGTTTGTCCTATTTTTCCGTACACGTACTACGTCCCTTGGCAATGAAATGTCAACAAGTATCATTCTGCGTGCCATAGAGTGCACGTTTCATTTCTGATGTGTGCATATCTGTTGAAAGTGCGTATACATATGAAAAACTTACGGTGGAACGCATTGTTGGCTTGTCATGGCTTGTACATGCAACTTCTGGGCTCACTTGAAAAGCGATTAACGTTGTGTCTTGATACAGGTTTGCTGCAATAATTATAACAATAGTCATATTAACAATCATAACAACCAGCCAGATAATATTGTACATATTCTATACGTATTACTATTATGAATAATAATCATATGTACTATCAGATCGCGTAAAAATCTAAGTTATCACTGTTTCTCCTATTTTCCCGTACACGTATTACGTCCCTTGGCAATGAAATGTCAACAAGTATCATTCTGCGTGCCATAGAGTGCCCGTTTCATTTCTGATGTGTGCATATCTGTTGAAAGTGCGTATACATATGAAAAACTTACGGTGGAACGCATTGTTGGCTTGTCATGGCTTGTACATGCAACTTCTGAGCTCACTTGAAAAGCGATTAACGTTGTGTCTTGATACAGGTTTGCTGCAATAATTATAACAATAGTCATATTAACAATCATAACAACAAGCCAGATAATATTGTACATATTCTTTACGTATTACTATTATGAATAATAATCATATGTACTATCAGATCGCGTAAAAATCTAAGTTATCTCTGTTTGTCCTATTTTTCCGTACACGTACTACGTCCCTTGGCAATGAAATGTCAACAAGTATCATTCTGCGTGCCATAGAGTGCACGTTTCATTTCTGATGTGTGCATATCTGTTGAAAGTGCGTATACATATGAAAAACTTACGGTGGAACGCATTGTTGGCTTGTCATGGCTTGTACATGCAACTTCTGGGCTCACTTGAGAAGCGATTAACGTTGTGTCTTGATACAGGTTTGCTACAATAATTATAACAATAGTCATATTAACAATCATAACAACCAGCCAGATAATATTGTACATATTCTATACGTATTACTATTATGAATAATAATCATATGTACTATCAGATCACGTAAAAATCTAAGTTATCACTGTTTCCCCTATTTTCCCGTATTACGTCCCTTGGCAATGAAATGTCAACAAGTATCATTCTGCGTGCCATAGAGTGCCCGTTTCATTTCTGACTTGTGCATATCTGTTGAAAGTACGTATACATATGATAAACTTACGGTGGAACGCAATGTTGGCTTGTCATGGCTTGTACATGCAACTTCTGGGCTCACTTGAGGAGCGATTAACGTTGTGTCTTGATACAGGTTTGCTGCAATAATTATAACAATAGTCATATTAACAATCATAACAACAAGCCAGATAATATTGTACATATTCTATACGTATTACTATTATGAATAATAATCATATGTACTATCAGATCGCGTAAAAATCTAAGTTATCTCTGTTTGTCCTATTTTCCCGTACACGTATTACGTCCCTTGGCAATGAAATGTCAACAAGTATCATTCTGCGTGCCATAGAGTGCCCGTTTCATTTCTGACTTGTGCATATTTGTTGAAAGTACGTATACATATGAAAAACTTACGGTGGAACGCATTGTTGGCTTGTCATGGCTTGTACATGCAACTTCTGAGCTCACTTGAAAAGCGATTAACGTTGTGTCTTGATACAGGTTTGCTGCAATAATTATAACAATAGTCATATTAACAATCATAACAACAAGCCAGATAATATTGTACATATTCTTTACGTATTACTATTATGAATAATAATCATATGTACTATCAGATCGCGTAAAAATCTAAGTTGTCTCTGTTTGTCCTATTTTTCCGTACACGTACTACGTCCCTTGGCAATGAAATGTCAACAAGTATCATTCTGCGTGCCATAGAGTGCACGTTTCATTTCTGATGTGTGCATATCTGTTGAAAGTGCGTATACATATGAAAAACTTACGGTGGAACGCATTGTTGGCTTGTCATGGCTTGTACATGCAACTTCTGGGCTCACTTGAGAAGCGATTAACGTTGTGTCTTGATACAGGTTTGCTACAATAATTATAACAATAGTCATATTAACAATCATAACAACCAGCCAGATAATATTGTACATATTCTATACGTATTACTATTATGAATAATAATCATATGTACTATCAGATCGCGTAAAAATCTAAGTTATCACTGTTTCTCCTATTTTCCCGTATTACGTCCCTTGGCAATGAAATGTCAACAAGTATCATTCTGCGTGCCATAGAGTGCCCGTTTCATTTCTGACTTGTGCATAACTGTTGAAAGTACGTATACATATGATAAACTTACGGTGGAACGCAATGTTGGCTTGTCATGGCTTGTACATGCAACTTCTGGGCTCACTTGAGAAGCGATTAACGTTGTGTCTTGATACAGGTTTGCTGCATTAATTATAACAATAGTCATATTAACAATCATAACAACAAGCCAGATAATATTGTACATATTCTATACGTATTACTATTATGAATAATAATCATATGTACTATCAGATCGCGTAAAAATCTAAATTATCTCTGTTTGTCCTATTTTCCCGTACACGTATAACGTCCCTTGGCAATGAAATGTCAACAAGTATCATTCTGCGTGCCATAGAGTGCCCGTTTCATTTCTGACTTGTGCATATTTGTTGAAAGTACGTATACATATGAAAAACTTACGGTGGAACGCATTGTTGGCTTGTCATGGCTTGTACATGCAACTTCTGGGCTCACTTGAGAAGCGATTAACATTGTGTCTTGATACAGGTTTGCTGCAATAATTATAACAATAGTCATATTAACAATCATAACAACAAGCCAGATAATATTGTACATATTCTTTACGTATTACTATTATGAATAATAATCATATGTACTATCAGATCGCGTAAAAATCTAAGTTATCACTGTTTCTCCTATTTTCCCGTACACGTACTACGTCCCTTGGCAATGAAATGTCAACAAGTATCATTCTGCGTGCCATAGAGTGCACGTTTCATTTCTGATGTGTGCATATCTGTTGAAAGTGCGTATACATATGAAAAACTTAAGGTGGAACGCATTGTTGGCTTGTCATGGCTTGTACATGCAACTTCTGGGCTCACTTGAAAAGCGATTAACGTTGTGTCTTGATACAGGTTTGCTGCAATAATTATAACAATAGTCATATTAACAATCATAACAACCAGCCAGATAATATTGTACATATTCTATACGTATTACTATTATGAATAATAATCATATGTACTTCAGATCGCGTAAAAATCTAAGTTATCACTGTTTCTCCTATTTTCCCGTACACGTATTACGTCCCTTGGCAATGAAATGTCAACAAGTATCATTCTGCGTGCCATAGTGTGCCCGTTTCATTTCTGATGTGTGCATATCTGTTGAAAGTGCGTATACATATGAAAAACTTACGGTGGAACGTATTGTTGGCTTGTCATGGCTTGTACATGCAACTTCTGGGCTCACTTGAAAAGCGATTAACGTTGTGTCTTGATACAGGTTTGCTGCAATAATTATAACAATAGTCATATTAACAATCATAACAACAAGCCAGATAATATTGTACATATTCTTTACGTATTACTATTATGAATAATAATCATATGTACTATCAGATCGCGTAAAAATCTAAGTTATCTCTGTTTGTCCTATTTTTCCGTACACGTACTACGTCCCTTGGCAATGAAATGTCAACAAGTATCATTCTGCGTGCCATAGAGTGCACGTTTCATTTCTGATGTGTGCATATCTGTTGAAAGTGCGTATACATATGAAAAACTTACGGTGGAACGCATTGTTGGCTTGTCATGGCTTGTACATGCAACTTCTGGGCTCACTTGAGAAGCGATTAACGTTGTGTCTTGATACAGGTTTGCTGCAATAATTATAACAATAGTCATATTAACAATCATAACAACAAGCCAGATAATATTGTACATATTCTTTACGTATTACTATTATGAATAATAATCATATGTACTATCAGATCGCGTAAAAATCTAAGTTATCTCTGTTTGTCCTATTTTTCCGTACACGTACTACGTCCCTTGGCAATGAAATGTCAACAAGTATCATTCTGCGTGCCATAGAGTGCACGTTTCATTTCTGATGTGTGCATATCTGTTGAAAGTGCGTATACATATGAAAAACTTACGGTGGAACGCATTGTTGGCTTGTCATGGCTTGTACATGCAACTTCTGGGCTCACTTGAAAAGCGATTAACGTTGTGTCTTGATACAGGTTTGCTGCAATAATTATAACAATAGTCATATTAACAATCATAACAACCAGCCAGATAATATTGTACATATTCTATACGTATTACTATTATGAATAATAATCATATGTACTATCAGATCGCGTAAAAATCTAAGTTATCACTGTTTCTCCTATTTCCCGTACACGTATTACGTCCCTTGGCAATGAAATGTCAACAAGTATCATTCTGCGTGCCATAGAGTGCCCGTTTCATTTCTGATGTGTGCATATCTGTTGAAAGTGCGTATACATATGAAAAACTTACGGTGGAACGCATTGTTGGCTTGTCATGGCTTGTACATGCAACTTCTGGGCTCACTTGAAAAGCGATTAACGTTGTGTCTTGATACAGGTTTGCTGCAATAATTATAACAATAGTCATATTAACAATCATAACAACAAGCCAGATAATATTGTACATATTCTTTACGTATTACTATTATGAATAATAATCATATGTACTATCAGATCGCGTAAAAATCTAAGTTATCTCTGTTTGTCCTATTTTTCCGTACACGTACTACGTCCCTTGGCAATGAAATGTCAACAAGTATCATTCTGCGTGCCATAGAGTGCACGTTTCATTTCTGATGTGTGCATATCTGTTGAAAGTGCGTATACATATGAAAAACTTACGTAGGAACGCATTGTTGGCTTGTCATGGCTTGTACATGCAACTTCTGGGCTCACTTGAGAAGCGATTAACGTTGTGCCTTGATACATGTTTGCTACAATAATTATAACAATAGTCATATTAACAATCATAACAACCAGCCAGATAATATTGTACATATTCTATACGTATTACTATTATGAATAATAATCATATGTACTATCAGATCGCGTAAAAATCTAAGTTATCACTGTTTCTCCTATTTCCCGTATTACGTCCCTTGGCAATGAAATGTCAACAAGTATCATTCTGCGTGCCATAGAGTGCCCGTTTCATTCTGACTTGTGCATATCTGTTGAAAGTACGTATACATATGATAAACTTACGGTGGAACGCAATGTTGGCTTGTCATGGCTTGTACATGCAACTTCTGGGCTCACTTGAGAAGCGATTAACGTTGTGTCTTGATACAGGTTTGCTGCAATAATTATAACAATAGTCATATTAACAATCATAACAACAAACCAGATAATATTGTACATATTCTATACGTATTACTATTATGAATAATAATCATATGTACTATCAGATCGCGTAAAAATCTAAGTTATCTCTGTTTGTCCTATTTTTCCGTACACGTATTACGTCCCTTGGCAATGAAATGTCAACAAGTATCATTCTGTGTGCCATAGAGTGCCCGTTTCATTTCTGACTTGTGCATATCTGTTGAAAGTACGTATACATATGAAAAACTTACGGTGGAACGCATTGTTGGCTTGTCATGGCTTGTACATGCAACTTCTGGGCTCACTTGAGAAGCGATTAACGTTGTGTCTTGATACAGGTTTGCTGCAATAATTATAACAATAGTCATATTAACAATCATAACAACAAGCCAGATAATATTGTACATATTCTTTACGTATTACTATTATGAATAATAATCATATGTACTATCAGATCGCGTAAAAATCTAAGTTATCTCTGTTTGTCCTATTTTCCCGTACACGTATTACGTCCCTTGGCAATGAAATGTCAACAAGTATCATTCTGCGTGCCATAGAGTGCACGTTTCATTTCTGATGTGTGCATATCTGTTGAAAGTGCGTATACATATGAAAAACTTACGGTGGAACGCATTGTTGGCTTGTCATGGCTTGTACATGCAACTTCTGGGCTCACTTGAAAAGCGATTAACGTTGTGTCTTGATACAGGTTTGCTGCAATAATTATAACAATAGTCATATTAACAATCATAACAACAAGCCAGATAATATTGTACATATTCTTTACGTATTACTATTATGAATAATAATCATATGTACTATCAGATCGCGTAAAAATCTAAGTTATCTCTGTTTGTCCTATTTTCACGTACACGTATTACGTCCCTTGGCAATGAAATGTCAACAAGTATCATTCTGCGTGCCATAGAGTGCCCGTTTCATTTCTGACTTGTGCATATCTGTTGAAAGTACGTATACATATGATAAACTTACGGTGGAACGCAATGTTGGCTTGTCATGGCTTGTACATGCAACTTCTGGGCTCACTTGAGAAGCGATTAACGTTGTGTCTTGATACAGGTTTGCTGCAATAATTATAACAATAGTCATATTAACAATCATAACAACAAGCCAGATAATATTGTACATATTATTTACGTATTACTATTATGAATAATAATCATATGTACTATCAGATCGCGTAAAAATCTAAGTTATCTCTGTTTGTCCTATTTTCCCGTACACGTATTACGTCCCTTGGCAATGAAATGTCAACAAGTATCATTCTGCGTGCCATAGAGTGCACGTTTCATTTTTGATGTGTGCATATCTGTTGAAAGTGCGTATACATATGAAAAACTTACGGTGGAACGCATTGTTGGCTTGTCATGGCTTGTACATGCAACTTCTGGGCTCACTTGAAAAGCGATTAACGTTGTGTCTTGATACAGGTTTGCTGCAATAATTATAACAATAGTCATATTAACAATCATAACAACAAGCCAGATAATATTGTACATATTCTTTACGTATTACTATTATGAATAATAATCATATGTACTATCAGATCGCGTAAAAATCTAAGTTATCTCTGTTTGTCCTATTTTCCCGTACACGTACTACGTCCCTTGGCAATGAAATGTCAACAAGTATCATTCTGCGTGCCATAGAGTGCCCGTTTCATTTCTGATGTGTGCATATCTGTTGAAAGTGCGTATACATATGAAAAAACTTACGGTGGAACGCATTGTTGGCTTGTCATGGCTTGTACATGCAACTTCTGGGCTCACTTGAAAAGCGATTAACGTTGTGTCTTGATACAGGTTTGCTGCAATAATTATAACAATAGTCATATTAACAATCATAACAACAAGCCAGATAATATTGTACATATTCTTTACGTATTACTATTATGAATAATAATCATATGTACTATCAGATCGCGTAAAAATCTAAGTTATCTCTGTTTGTCCTATTTTCCCGTACACGTATTACGTCCCTTGGCAATGAAATGTCAACAAGTATCATTCTGCGTGCCATAGAGTGCCCGTTTCATTTCTGACTTGTGCATATCTGTTGAAAGTACGTATACATATGATAAACTTACGGTGGAACGCAATGTTGGCTTGTCATGGCTTGTACATGCAACTTCTGGGCTCACTTGAGAAGCGATTAACGTTGTGTCTTGATACAGGTTTGCTGCAATAATTATAACAATAGTCATATTAACAATCATAACAACAAGCCAGATAATATTGTACATATTATTTACGTATTACTATTATGAATAATAATCATATGTACTATCAGATCGCGTAAAAATCTAAGTTATCTCTGTTTGTCCTATTTTCCCGTACACGTATTACGTCCCTTGGCAATGAAATGTCAACAAGTATCATTCTGCGTGCCATAGAGTGCACGTTTCATTTCTGATGTGTGCATATCTGTTGAAAGTGCGTATACATATGAAAAACTTACGGTGGAACGCATTGTTGGCTTGTCATGGCTTGTACATGCAACTTCTGGGCTCACTTGAAAAGCGATTAACGTTGTGTCTTGATACAGGTTTGCTGCAATAATTATAACAATAGTCATATTAACAATCATAACAACAAGCCAGATAATATTGTACATATTCTTTACGTATTACTATTATGAATAATAATCATATGTACTATCAGATCGCGTAAAAATCTAAGTTATCTCTGTTTGTCCTATTTTTCCGTACACGTACTACGTCCCTTGGCAATGAAATGTCAACAAGTATCATTCTGCGTGCCATAGAGTGCACGTTTCATTTCTGATGTGTGC
>JAWPHD010020027.1:0-33360 GCA_037043455.1 Cyrtodaria siliqua | reverse complement strand
TATTTAAAAATAAAAAGAAGACTGGTAAAGCTGGTTACAAATAACGATCAATTAAGAGTAATATAATACCCAGCATTACTACTTGAATGGAAATGTTTGGTCGCGTAAAGACTATAACAGAAAACGCCATATATAAATTGCATCATTACATGTGTAATTTCAAATCGACGCACTGAGTTTCTGTATGGGAAGTAACTTGGTGTAAGTACGCCAGTCATTTATTCGCGTAGCTGATTTTCACTGTGAGTAGTTCTGTCATAAAACTCCGCGTAAATAAGCAATTTCTAAATTCCTCACTCGATGTGAAAAAGTAAAGTGTAACATTTACCCCATATCATTCTAACATATGGCTCCTTTTGGCGGGTAACCTTGACCAACTGGGCCCTTGTTTATTATTATACTGAGACCAGTGGACTTTTATGCCATTAAATACAAATGTGCATGATCTAGTTCTTGAATGCTTGATTTTGTTGGTTAGATATAGTTTCAGTTTGAACATTTTGTTAATATATTTGTAATTGCATGATACCAGGAAGTTGTCTTAATTTTAGGTGATATAAATGTCGTATAAGAGGCACTGGAGGAAATGTCATGCTGACGCGACAGCAGTAGCACTTGCCAGTAGCAGCAGTGACGACAGTGCAACTGATCAGAGCCAAAGGGAAGACATAACGCCTGAACCTATTGATCAGAGAGACACTTTTCAGGCTAGTAATACATCATCTAGTGATGGCCCTGGGGATAGTAATTCATCTTCTAGTGATGGGGATTCAGACATGGAATCTGACTTTGGATTAAGAGATGCAGTAGAATCTTCGGATACGGATGGTGATTCTGACCACACCATCGAAGACGACCAGAAGAGCCTTGGTGAAAAAGTTGCTTCTTGGTCCACTAAAAACAAATGCACCAGATCAGGTATTAATGAACTTCTTGATATATAACGAAGTGAAGGTCACAGGCTTCCTAAAGATGTTATTTATGATGATCGTTGCAAACTGTTTATTTATAGAGCGTTGCTCAGCTTGTGAGGCGCATGATGGGACAACTGCTATGGAAAACAGCGACTCTGACTCTGACAATGAAAAGAAAAGAAAAAGAATGAAGAAGGCATAAAAATACTTTATCACAGGTACAGGCTTAAAAAGAATGTCAATATATACTACTGTACATGTAGTTAGCACTACAAAAACATGCTTTATCAAAGATAATCGTTTGAAGACATGAAATATATATAAAAACATCTCATGTTATTGACTGTTTATTTTGACAAATGGTTTTTAAAGTATTTTTAAAAAATGTACATGTAGGCTGCTGCTGTTGAGAAGCGTTCTGAAGAAAGATAAGTAAACATGGTAAATGGACATTATTTTGATTCTTGACTGGTAACATGAGCTCATATTCCCTGCCTGGAAAATATATTTACCCAAAGCCTTTATTAGCGGTGATTTTTTTTTTAGCAATCAGGTTCATAACCTTGAAACTTGGGCACCAATTGTAACCTTAACATCGTTGCCAACATCAAATTAAATCAAATGTTACGCTAAATAATAACGTAGCGAGATGTTAACAAGAGAGGCGCATTGACTAGAAACAAATTCAAGGATATTTTTTGGAGATTGACAAATCTACATATATACATGTATTAAATTCATTATATATTAGATGTGAAAGTCCCATGAAGTCAGATTTATCAGTTCAGTAATATTTGTTTTGATTTCTACAAAAACATGAGATTATGACTGAATATATAAAATGTGCATGCATATCTCATTGATAAGTAAAGTTAAAAAGATAAGTTGAAAATGATATTTGAATTCAAGGATATTTTTTGGAGATTGACAAATCTACATATATACATGTATTAAATTCATTATATATTAGATGTGAAAGTCCCATGAAGTCAGATTTATCAGTTCAGTAATATTTGTTTTGATTTCTACAAAAACATGAGATTATGACTGAATATATAAAATGTGCATGCATATCTCATTGATAAGTAAAGTTAAAAAGATAAGTTGAAAATGATATTTGAAAGGTTATGTTGTTTGATTAATTGTTTATAAAGTATATATTTCACTATATTTAATGGACGTCAATTAATAGCTGCTTTCAGTGTTTCAACTTTGTCAGTATATCAAGCTACTCTGACAAATGTTGTTGTAACCCAAAGTTTCTTTCTTTAAAAGGTGTTCATGACGAAGACAATGAAATGACGCTGCCTGAAGAATCTGATAAAGTGGTCCCAAAATCAAGTAATGTTTTTGTTTATTTTGTCCTTATTTGAAGGCTTAATTGGTACATATAAGCAACTGCTTTCGGATGTACAATAGCTTCGGCGCATACTTGTTCACAAAAAAAATATTTGAATGCTATAAAATTGATTGTCTACAGTAATGCCTAAAGAAAACTTCTTTAATAGGATTTGAAAAATCAAAACACTAGCAACACATTGATTGTTGCCAAAATTTAACATTAAAATATTTATTTTAGCCTTAAATTTTATATCCTATATATGGCTCATGTACAATATGCATTTTAGAGTACAAGCTGAATATACATGTATGAATAGACGTTTTGATCGTCCGTTTTAATTTCGAGACGACATTTAGAAGGATTAGGTCACCACTGATGGATTCAAAACATGGTTTGAATACAAAAAGCAGTTCAGCAACACTAAATGGAGCACTATTTAAGAGTGTATATTGTATACTAAATGAAATAAAAGGAACTGACTTAAACTATATATGCAACAACAGTTCTTATTTTTATTTTTTAGGCAAAAATGACCTCCCAGTTCCGCCAGCTAAACTGAAACACTTGGACTTACAGACGTCATTCTCTCAAAGCTCCACACCAAGGTCATCTTCCCCAAAACATGTTAAGGGATGTGTATCTATGTCAGAGTCACTACCACAGTCCCAATCATCATCACAGCCCCAATCATCAGTCAGTAGATCTGGATCTACATCTAAGACTATTCAGAGGATGTCAAGGTCTCCAAACTCAGTCTCTCAAAGATCCAGATCAAGGTCAATGTCCCCATTCATTGTTAAGAGACCTGTATCTAGATCAGATTCACTTACACAGCCCAAATTATCAGTCCGTAGTTCTGGATCTACATCTGATAGGATCCCAAGGTCTCCAAATTCGAGCCTGACTAGGTCACATTCCAGATCTCATTCACAGCCTTTATCGCCTGACAAGCTCCAACATAAGGGTACAATATCTTCAACCATCAGGGGTAGGTCTCGGTCTCCATTATGCAAGGCCATGAAATCAAGCTCTACGTCAAATTGTAACACGCAGGTCACGTTCACGATCTCATTCTTTTAGGAATAGATCACCCTTGCATAAATCTTCATCAAAATACAGGTCCATATCTCCAACTTGGACCATTGCTAGCAGAGCTTCTAAAATTTTAAAATGCAAATCGGTCCAGGTTTTTTACTGCCGTAAAAATCACTTATTTTGAAAAAATCACTAAAATTGCCGTACCCCACCCACCATGTCAGCTGCACCGTGCATTTTTTCCGTTTAGTCATTGATATGGAGAACTATTTAAAATGTATGTTTGTATTATATTTGTATTATTTATAACTTACTTTATCACAATTTGTACATTTTTTTAATGACTGACATCATGTCTTCACTTTACTGAATGAATAATGATCACTCAATATTAAAATTGTTGATCATTTAAGGAATTGAACCGGAGGTGTCTAATAAACCGGGTAGGTATAAAACACGGACTAACACGCGCGGACTCGCGGATTATATACGATTTTACATAAATTTGAGTAATATCATTTTTCATCAATTAGCTTAATACCAAATGTTACGACTGACGCAACAATTTCGGTCCGACTTAAAAAAAAAAAGGTGTCAGGTTTGATCACTTTCCTTAATTAATGTCATTAATATTATACTTAAAGTTATTGTAAAAAATACAAAAACATTTAACACATCTCGGTATTTTAATTTTTTTTAATGACGCAAACAAATTTCAGTCCCAGCTTTGGCCACTTAAAAAAACAAACCGACACAAGCAAACAGACTAACACCTTACCAAAGAAATTACAGATGGTAACACTCGCTTCAGTGAACCGACAGAACGCGTGATATACTTTCACTGATCACACATCAAAGGCATGCTGCCTGGCTATAGACTCTTCCGGAAAACTCCCTACTATCGGTAATGGTTTAGTCCAAATTGACCAAATTGACCTACTTTCGCACAGCGAATGACAAACAATCGTGTTATGGATCAAAGAATATTGCCGCAAGGCATATTTTAGGATATTAGGAGTGTGAAGGGCAATTGTAGATTTTTTAACGACCGATAGATAAAATATCTGGGACCGATTTAAACAGAGATTTTGAAAAGAAAAACGGTCCGGAGAAACAGATTTCGGTCTGGGAACCGATAAACCGGCGATTTTAGAAGCCCTGATTGCTAGTAGGTCACGATCCAGATCTAGGTATAGGTCAGTGTCACCTATGATCGAAACACCATCCAACTACCACATGTCAAGGTCTACAAACATGTCACAGTCAAACATGTCACAGTCAAATTCACGTTCTCATACTGGGATGCATCACAGCAGATCATATAGGTCTAGATCCAATTCACGATTAAAACATACGAGGCGTTCAAATTCTCCAATGGAAGATGAAACACGAAGCAATAGTAAACGGCAAAAGACCAGCGCTTACCCAATGTCGGAAGAAGGTAAGTTAGTTTTTTGAGATAATATTTTGGCTGTACTGTCTGGTTTTGGATAATTGAAATGAGCTTATTGAGCTTTAAATTTGATAACTTTCAAATATTTTATGTCCGGCACTACGAAATATTCCTGCAGAAAAGCTGGCAAAAAGATGCATGTATGTGGGTTTGAAAAAAAAATTGTTGAAAAGTTTGTGTCAGTTATATTTGATGGATTTAATAAGGCTAAGCATTTAATTTTCTTCAATTGGTTTGTTGCTTTATCAAAAATGTTGGTTTTTTTGTAGAATTCCAAAAAAGAGTCATGTACATGTTGACAGACATTCGTCATGAGCTGTCAACAATGAAGAAAGGGTACAGCAGCATGCCATCGAGCTCTGGAATAGCCCAGACTGACAGTATACCACAGAGGGCCACAAGTCTAGAAGAGTTTAATGCTTTGGAAGAGACTTTAAAACAGGCCGATAAGCGACTGAATTTGGTATGTATCTAGTTGATTTAAACTTAATTAATTGAATGGCAGATACATTTTGTCCAAAATGTCTATCTGCCATGTCGGTTTTGGTTTCTTAAAAACACTGCCTGCTAGATAGATGACATGCACCACATAAAGAACAACAATACATACTGAATGACACAAAGGCTCTTTAACCTTGACTTATATTTTATGATTCAGCGACTTTATACCAAAAGAGATTATTCCAGCTGTTGCATGTTTTTGGTACCAACTGTGCACATTTAAAAGGATTATACATTATAATTAGCAAAGTTACTTGCATCTTTTTCTCTTTTCTTAGATTAACAGACTTTCCACTGTGGGTGGGCTGATCCTAAAGGACAATGTCAAGAACATCCTGGAGAAGTAAGTTGTAGATCTTTTTTGATTCCTGTCACATAAAACCTTAAGTTAACACAGATATATACAATAGAAGTAAAAGTACCTGGCTATTGTTTATACTGAACAATAAAGTACCAACACCGGTATGGTAATCTACATGGAATAGATAGAGTATGGTTTCACTGAGTTGGTTCATTCATTTAGGTGTTTAAATTAACCAACGAGATGACACCATACTCTATTTGTTTTGTAGCATGTCCATTTCAGCTCTAGTTATTCTAACGGTTAATCTCACTGTTTTTCTCACTGTTATTCTCACAGTTATTCTGACAGGTCTTATTTCCAATTAACCAATTTACACCTGTGTCTGAACAAAGAGAATTGTCTGTGACCATGCTACAAGCATATATAGGTATTACTGACCTGTCGTCTTGCATCATTTATTTATTCTCTCGGAATTGCCGAATATCACATTTAAATTTAAAGACTGCAGCAAAGTTTTTTTAATCTATAATTGATTTAAACATATTTTATTGCCAATATTTTGCATACAAATCAAATATAAACATATATACGATAGACATATTATAATGACAAATGGGTTGGCTAACAAGTTCTACCAACATTAGATTAAACCCTTCCCAGTTAGCATTTTGAAATTGCGATTTAATCTATATGCAATAGAATGGTAAGGTCTTTCACCTTAAACTCTGCAAATGTAAAAAAAAAAGAAAACTAAGTAAGAGGTGCCTTTTAATTTTACGTATTTATTATTTCTTAAATATATGGTCACTTTTTTCAGTTAATAATCCAATACTGATACTTTTATCATGACAGTCCATTTTTTCAATACAGAATTTTTTTTAATGTTAATGCGACTTGCTATCCAAGTACATGTAACTGTGTAATAAAGTTATTTTGTTTTTAACAGATTGATGGACAATGAGTTAATGGCAATGTTCAACATGAAGGGGAAAAAAAGGCAAGCTGGCGTTTGCAAACACTGCTCTTTGTCCAGTTGTTCGAGGTAAGATAATAAAAAGCCCAGGACCCATATATGACTCATTTTTATATAGCACGCCTTCGACGGGCCACATTTTGTCGTTAATGATTTTCTTGTTTGGGTAACTCCTAGAGTTTGTCAGATTGAGATAAAACTTCATGGAAAGTATGTGCATATTGTCACTGTATTGTAGACAGATTATGTTTTGCAGAGTTTCTGTTTAATTTATCTCATACAGTTAACCTATAGTTTGTATCCGTCTGAGATAAAGTCTCGTAGAAATTAAGAACATGAAGTGGAGATGCATAATTGTTTTTAGTGGAATTATCCCCTTTTTCAGCAGAATCCATAACAGTTAAATAGAATATGGTCCCTGACCCGCGTAGGTCTTGTTTTTATTGTAAAATTTCATCACGTAAATGATTGATAAAATGAGAATTAATGATAGTTACTTATAAAAAGCAAAATGATTTGCACCAATTAAAAACTATGATATTAGACTTTTCTGCTCTTAAGTTTTCTCGTTTTTGTTGCTATTAAGAATATTTTATGTACTTATTTTGGCGTATTTCATGTTTCTGTTTTGGTCGCTGCAAATTTTCCTTTAACACCCTTTCATTTTTTATTTCTAATGTATTTAAAATTAAAATTACTGAAGCTTCAGGATGCATTTTTTATTGAAAATATTTTCTTATTTCTTCTTTCAGCCAGTGCTTTAAAAACATTCGAAGGCACTGAGCACGATGTGGACTTGAAAATAGGTGCTTGCCTAAAATACGTGCCTGACCGTCAAGGTGGAGGGGGACGAAGGAAAGACCAATTATAATAAACTGAAGTTTTCCATTTAAGTGTTTTCCGTTTAAGTTTCCCAACTTGGGATGTGTGTTTTCATGTGCCATGTGCATAAAAGGATTAACAAGTGACTGTGTCATTACAAGGCAGTGAACATAATGGAAAATTAACTCCGTGTGGGGATTAAATTTAATATTTTTAGCTACTTGCTAAAAAAAACAAGTGCGAAGGTTTTAAGCTGTCCTAATCAAGGTACTTGCATTAATAATCTAAAACCTGGATTCATTTTAGAAGGATTGCTATACATGTAAATAATGACATTTTCACACTTGGCTAGATGCAGGAATGTAATAATGTACAATTATACAAAGTTAGATAAATATGTTCAGTGAATAAATGTAGACTGAAACCTAATTGGTTTCTTATATTAGTTGAACAGTTTAGCAAGTGCTAACATGTTCTACTTGAATGCACAAATATACGTGCATTTAGCAAGTAAATAAGTTAAATTTGAAAAAGTTTTCCATATCACAATCGTGCGATGTGTGTTTTCAAGTGCCCCAAGCATATACGATAAACCAGTGAAATAGATTTGCGACCAAAAACTGAAATGGTGTGTATTTAAAAGATGAAACAAAGAGCAGTGGCAGGAAAACAATAACGTGGCTCCAGCGTAAATGGAGTTTCTACGATAGAATTAGCAGCAACTTTGCAGTTCAGGGTGAGAAGGTTCTAGGCCCATTTTCCATATTTTATTTCAATGTACATGGAAGATGAGCCTGGCATGTTCATGCCTGTTAGGCGCCATATAACCTTTTCATGTGTTGGTGCGCCTTAAAACCCCAATTCAATCAATAGACTTCCTTTTTAATTGTAGTTATTGTATAAGTGTGAACGTGTACAACAAGTCATTGCTTTAGTATTTTTTCAGAAAGCTTCCATCACCTTTCATGGATATGCGGTATCCTAAATCTTGTTGCTTTATCTGTTGTTCCAGCTTCTTTAGTAATGATCATATTGTGCAGTGGGTATAGAATCAATTGAGAAATGTTTCTGATTTTGATTTACTCTTAGATATATGATAGCAAAATTTCTGAAATTATTGTCCTTTTAATTGATTTTTTTAATACACTATTTTTACCAATATTTAAATTATTATTAGGTGCCAAACTTTAACATAGCTGAGAAGCTTGAATTTGAACAGAAAATGATTTGCTACTACCAATGATTGTAAACTTAAGACTTGCATATTCATAAATATCTGCACACTATAAATAATACTGATTTATGAAAATGCTTATATGATGTACAAATGTATATACAAATTCATTGTCAATTTTTTGTTAATAGTTTATGTAGAAAACATTGTTCAGTGTACATTATAGTTATTTGGATTATTGATGGGTACATGACCTTGCCTTTCCTAAATGGTAATTTTCTTGCACACCGGATACGGTTTATAATCTTGTTTTGCATGAGTGCTGAAAATCCTGATCTTATACATGGGGGAAGATAAACGTTGCGCGCTGATATCAACAATGACAGTTACATGTCGACGTCGTGTAAATAAACATGTAAAATGTTAGCAGTTGGTAATGTTTACAGAATATAAATGATATGCAAGAAGAAGAATCAATCATGGGTATCCAGTTCAGATAGGGAAATTTGAACCCTCGGTATAACTGTTTTAATCGAAACCTCGGTTCCGATAAAACAATTATAACTCGTGTTGGAATTCCAAATCTTCAAAGGATATCCATGAAGGATTTTTATAATCTTCACCGGAGCTGTTGTGTGAGGGTGAAAATGATTAACCTCTCATGAGTTTTAAATTTGTATGCTCTTTATATTTTCTGCAGAAAGTGTCTCAAGCTATGTCATAAAACAATCTTGGTGCTTTTATTTCTATCCTTTTGGGTGTTTATACATGACAGTATGAAGAAAAAGAAAAAAGAATACAAATTTCAGTTTATAAATAAAGACCGAATGAACCAGTTTGTATGTTTATTTGTTTTTAGCTCTACTGGCCGAAGGCCAGCAGAGCTTATGGGATGCCGAGTTGTCCGTCGTCCGTCCGTCGTCCGTCCGTTGTTAACTTTTGTCTCGTTAAGACGATAGGGCCTTCATTTTTCATCCAATCTTTACTAAACTTTAACAGGTTGTTAATATCAATGAAAGCTCGGATGAGTTCGAAAACCAGCCAGATCGGCCAAGTAACAGCGGAGTTATGGCCCTTGATTTAGTTAAAAATGCTATATTGCTATATTTTGCCTCGTTAAGACGATAGGGCCTTCATTATTCAACCTATCTATACCAAACTTTACCACATTGTTAATATCAATGGAAGCTCGGACAAGTTCGAAAACCAGCCAGATCGGACCAGTAACACCAGAGTTATAGCCCTTGATTTAGTAAAAATGCTATATTTTGCCTCGTTAAGACGATAGAGGCTTCATTGTTCATCCGATCTTTATCAAACTTCATCAGATTGTTAATATCATTGAAAGCTCGAACAAGTTCGAAAACCAACCATATCGGACCAGTAACAGCGGAGTTGTGGCCCTTGATTTAGTTAAAAATGCTATATTTTGCCTCGTTAAGACAATAGGGGCTTCATTGTTCATCTGATCTTTACCAAACTTTATCAGATTGTTAATATCAATGCAAGCTCGAGCAAGTTCGAAAACTAGCCATATCGGACCAGTAACAGCGGAGTTATGGCCCTCGATTTAGTTAAAAATGCTATAGTTTGCCTCATTAAGACGATTGGGGCTTCATTGTTGATCCGATCTTTACCAAACTTTATCAGATTGTTAATATTAATGAAAGCTCGGACAAGTTTGAAAACCAAACATATTGGACCAGTAACAACTTAGTTATGGCCCTTGATTTAGTTTAAAACGCTATATTTTGCCTCGTAAAGACGAGAGGGCCTTCATTTTTCATCCGATCGTTACCAAACTTTTATTTTTTTAATTATTTTTTTTTAATTAATATATTTATTTTTTTATTTCATTTTTTTTTAATTTTTTAATTTAATTTTTTTTTTTTTTTTTTTTTTTTTTTTTTTTTTAATTAATAATTTTTTTAGCTCTATGTTGGACCAGTCGGACCAGTAACAGAGGAGTTATGGCTCTTGATTTAGTTAAAAATGCTATATTTTGCCTCGTTAAAGGTAGGGTCTTCATTTTCATCTGATCTTTACTGAACTTTAACAGATTCTTTAGTTATGGCCCTTGATTTAGTTCAAAAGCTGTTTTTTCCCGAAACTTCCAAAAAAACGTTAATGGCAGTCACTCGCTTCATTGATGTTATAAGAGCCATGTTAGCCAGTAGAGCGTCCACAGGCCCTCTTGGGCCTCTTGTTTCATTGTAGTGGCATTTTACATCCCATTAATATACTATTTAGGTTCCACAAGTGTGGTATGGTGTCCAATGAGGTTTAATTTTGAAAGTTTTGTTTTTAGCTCGACTGATCAGCAGATGCTTATGCCGTGGTGCGGGGTCTGTCTGTCTGTCCGTCAACTTTTTTTGTAGCGACTACTCCTCTGAAAATACTGGATGGATTTTTCATGAAACTTTACAAAAATGTTGCCCATAAAGTCTAGTTGATCCTAGCAAAAATTCACGTTGATGTGATGAAATCCAAGATGGCCACTACAGCTAAAAATAGATTTTTAAAAAATAAGTTTGTAGCTACTATTTCTTAAAAACTATAAGTGATATTAATATGGGACTTTTTCTAAAATGATCAGCATGATATGATGTTGATCCTTGTCGAAAATTATTTTGATTAAACATGGCTGCCAGTGACCATCTTTGTAGAGTTCTATAGTAAAAACATAGCGACTACTCCTCTGAAACTGACTGATTTTCATAGGAATGCTGGTCTAGCTATCAAAAACCTATCGGTAGTTTCAAGGTCATTGACCTCTTATTTAAATAATGAATATGGACTGCCACATGCAAAAAAGACAAAGCATTTGCCAGCAACGTAGACCAGTCTGATCTTGGTCTTCACTAGCTGCTTGTAGAATCTTGGTGGCTTGATTGACTGAATGCTGACCAGATCAGCAGAAGCAGGTTTGGGTCTACATTGTTTGCAAATAGCATAAGGCCCCTTTTCGCATAAAGTGGAGGCTCGTATTGGAATCAACATTTAGTACGGGTTGCACAAAGGTTGGTTTAACGTCTGACTTCTGACGTTGATCCAACGTTGATCCAATGTTGATCCAACGTCAATTTCTGACGTTGATCCAACGTCAGATTTCTGACGTTGAATCAACGTCAGATTATTCAACGTCAGATTTCTGACGTCTAGAAAACTTCCGTTTTCAACTAAAATCCAACGTCAATCCAACGTCAGATTCTAACGTCAGCCCAACGTCATTTGCCCGCTGGGTCGGCCCTTTAGGAAAAGTAATGACACAGCTGATTCAAAAGTAATGAAACAGCTGATTCTAATATACCCATACTATCTATTAGTGTAGTTTGATATACATGTATGTATATATTTCGTAAAGCATGTTAAAAAATCTGCGGTATATGCATGTGACCTAGAAAGGCATGCATATTTTTTTAACACATATATTTTCACTGTTAGGAGTCAGTGAGCTGTGGCTTGTAAAGTGTGTTTATTTTATACACAGTGTTTTTTTATATTCCAGCTTGCATATTACACAAATAATAAATATATGCTTCTCATTATGACACCAAACCCAGGATTCAAATTTAACACTTATTTGCTTGCTAGATGCAAGTAGAAAATATTAGCACTTGGTAAATATTGCAAGTAATAAAAGAAACCCACTAAGTCTAAATCTGCATTAATTTTGTTCACTAAACATATTCATCAAACTTAGTAAAATAGGTGCATAGTATGTATAACGATACATTATTACCTTGTTGCATCTAGCGTCATCATTTACATGTATAGCATTCCTGCTACAATGAACGGAAGGCTCTAAATTGTTAATTAATGCTGTCTCGATTAAAATAGCAAGTAGAAAATCTTGGCAACTGCTTTTTTTTTTAGCAAGTGGCTTAAAATATTAACTTGTATTCCTGCAAACCTTGCATATTTGTAATAAAAAAGTTTTTATTTCTTTATTTTATAAATATTAAAATGTCCGATTTATAATTGTTGGGAATTTTACTTTCAAAGTATATATCTTTAGTCTATAACATTTTTACTTTGAAATGAAAAATGACCACCTGGGTCCAAAAGTTTTGGAAGCCATGTCTCAAGTCACTTTTATGGCTCTGTGTATTCCCTAGCAAGTGAGATACCCCTCTCAGATAAGTGACACAATGGTATTTATGACCTTTCATTTCCTGTTTCAGACAGCTTCATAAAATCAGCAGATTATGGAGTCAATTAGTTTTATGACCCTGTATATTCTATGTGAGAGGTTACCAAGGGTTTATGTTTCATAGCATTTCCTCTTGAGTGCACACTGAAAACAACCTATATGGCATCAAAGATGTTTTATGACCCTGTGTATTCTACTAAAGGGTTTTATGGCCCTGTGTTTGTCTAATAAGTGGACCCAATGTTTTATAGAAAAAATGAAACTGGGTCAATATTACTCATTGTAAGACTCTAAACTGGGTAAATATTACTCATTGTAAGACTGTAACATAAGTTTGATTTATAGAAAAAAAACTAATTATAACAGCAGCAAATATTATTTTTCAAATTTTTTTTAATCATACATTTCAACCAAAAATAAATTGTTTTGGTTGCCTAATGCAATGAATGGGTTCACATCATAAGGGTTTCTTTATTTATCCCATTAACAGTGATATAGTGCACTTTATGAGGGTTTGTGGGGGAAAAATTAAGGAACAAATATTGTGAAAGAGTGTAATGTATGTTATTTAAACTTTTCCGCAACTTTTACTGCTGCAGTTTTGAATCATACTGTGAACTTGACATGTCAAGTGTTGATTCTGTCAGATAACGGGAGGAATGCAGTACTGGTTTTACCCAGGAAAAAAATTGATGTTTTGCCTCCGCCACGAAAGTATCGACCATATCATATAAGGCCAAAAAAAGGTTTGTTTCTGGTCTTCTGACCGACCCTAAACTTTTAAGAGCACAATAAAAAAACACCTATATCGCATATATATTTTTTTAGGTTATTAAGCGTGTCAGTCACAGCATTGAACACTCATAATAGGTTCAAGAAAACATGCTTTTGATTTGAAGTCTGTATAGTAGGGATTAAAAAAATAAAGTTCTTACCAACCTAGAATTTGCAGCAACTCTGCAGTTCAGGGTGAGAAGGTTCTAGGCCCATTTTCCATATTTTATCTCGATGTACATGGAAGATGAGCCTGGCATGTTCATGCCTTTTAGGCGCCATATAACCTTTTCATGTGTTGGTGCGCCTTAACACCCCAATTCAATTCAGTTTTTACCAACCTAATTTTTTAGGGTAAAAGACCAGAAACAGACCTTTTTTTTTGTTTGTTTGTTTTTTGGCTTTGCATAACGTGCTGAAAATTACATGAAATACCATACAACAACAACAACCAGATTACTTAGAAAAAAAAGTTTCATGGTACTGCGACTATCCCTAAGAGTAAGAAGAATATATTATCCCTATAATGGTACTATAGTTACATTGATGTTGTATACTGTTCTTCTTTACATGGTCATTTTATAAAAAGTAACATGTATTACATTAGCAAACACAAAAATATGAACAAATTAAACAAGATGTTCATAAAATTGTACACTTGTATCATTATTCCCTGCAGATTTTTTATATTTTTTCTTCGGAAAAAGAGGAATTAGATTGGGGTATGTCGTTTGGTGGGCGGGCGTGCAGCGTCAAAACTTATGTTCCGCTCAATAACTTTTGTAGGAATGAGGTATTGCCTTTGAAACTTGCATGGTAGGTACCTGATGTGGAAAGGAAGCTTGTGATTGTATTTGGGGTCAAGGTCAAGATCACTGTTACTAAAAATAGAAAAAAATGGTTTCCGCTCAATAACTTGAGTAAGGAATGAGATATTAGAATGAAACTTGTTGTGTAGGTAGCTTATATCAAAAGGAATGCATTTCGGGACACTGGGGTCAAGGTCGTTGTTAAAATAGAAAAACGGTATCCACTCAATAACTGTAGTTGGGAATGAGATATTGGAATGAAACTGGCTGTGTAGGGATTTTTAAATATCTTTGCACAAGTGATCACCATAACAAGACGATGTGTCGCGCGCAAAACCCAGGTCTTCAAGGTCACACTTGGAGGTCAAAAGTCAAATTGTGTCCGGTCAATAACTGGCATTCATGGACAGATTTTCAAATAACTTGGCACAAGTGCTCACCACAACCAAACGCCGTGTCATGCACAAAATCCAGGTCCATGGCTCCAAGGTAAAAGTCATACATAGAGGTCAAAGGACACTTCGGGGGCATTTATCACTTACAGTGATATTTCTTTTTGTTTTTTAAAGGGAGTACATCAGGATTTTTCTAGAAACATCTTAATTTACATAAATGTTCCAATTCATGATAAAACACTTATATCAGTCAAAATATGATGTTAGAACCATTTATACACCATATACACCATATAGCACCATATAGCTTTGACGGAATCTGACGTAAAATGCTGAAATTAACCCTGGTGCGTCACCTAGGATAGCACGTATTACTGTGCAGAGTGAGTTTCTTTGCAAATAAGGAATCGTTTTTAGGCTCATTCATTATGTTTAGGCCCTTTAGAATAGAAAATATAATTATTTGTCAATTTTAAGTCGGACCCCTAAACCACCATTAAAAGCCTGATGTAGCCCCTTTAAACGGATGAAAATTTTAAACGTCTGTATGAAAAGAAAATTCCTGATTTATAGGATTAAATTTAAAAAAAAAGAACTTTTTTATTGTAACAAATACATCTATTTATATACTCATGCAGACTTGGGGGAGACATTGTTTTTAACTTGGATGTCTGTCTGTCCGTCACAAGTGGATTTTGAAATACTACGCCTTGCACAAAAAGTTAGAGAATTCCCATTTTCGCACGCCACTCAGACCTCGATTCGCGGTTCGTCTCGTGAGACGCTGCTGTCAATCACGGCTGGGAAGTTGCATGTAACAAACTACACGCGGTGTATAATGAGTACAACTACACGTACGTTCGACTAGACTTATTATTAATTTGTGTACATCATGCCCTTGCCAAGTCATAAACGAGCGTATCTCAACGATGATTAGCGAAAGTTAATTATAAAACACATGACCGAAAGTGGTGGAAATCAATTAAATGGTACATTTGTCAGGGTCAAGGTCACTATTAGAGGTCGAAGGACATGCACTGTATTTTGTGTCATTTCCATATCTCTTTAACTGCTTGAGGGTTTTTGAAATAACTCGGCTCAAATGTTCACCACATCAAGCCGATGTGCAGAGAGCAACGTCCAGCGATGTCCTTTCAAGGTCGCTCTCAGAGGTCGAAGGTCATATGCACAATATTTCGTGTCCTCTCCATATATCTCTTGAACCGCTTCCGTCGGTGTGTTCTTAGGCCAGACACTTTTCCGTAGCCTCGTCCGTCGGATGGGGACGTTAACCGGGCGGTCCCGTGTATCAGTCTATCCTCCGAGCACGTTAAAGAACCATATGAACCTATTCGATAATAAGAGTAGGGCGGGCCCCCTGATTCCTATGTATCCTTCCCCTCTCTATGGGGCGGCTCTAAATAACCTGTACTGTGTTGATGAGCCGTTAAACAACATTCAGTTCAGTTGAACCGCTCGAAGGATTTTGAAAGAACTTGGCACAGATGTTCACCTTTCGAGACTACGTGCAGAGCGCAACTTCCAGCCATGTCCGTTCAAGGTAGAGGTCGAAGGTCATATGCACTTTATTTTGTGTCCGCTCCATACCTCTTGAACCGTCTGAGCGAATTTCAAATAACCTGGCACAAATGTTCACCATATCGAGCCGACATGCAGAGCACAACTTCCAGTTTTTAAATAATTATTTGAGTTATCTGGGGAACGAAACCATTCCTCCATTGTGGAAGCGTGAATTAAATCCTATCTTAATTAGCTGTAAAAACAGTGGTGTTGATTAGTGCTAAAATCTGGTTTTGACGGTGCTACTACACATGCAAATTTGTAGTTGCCCGAAGAACAACAGATAGAAATTTCTGGTAGCCCAGACATCAACTTTTGGTGGCCCACAGGCTCTGGGCATGTGATTTGTCGGACCCTGTAGGCTAGATACATGTTACTATGTAGTAAGTGGCCAGATAAGTTGTGCATCACTGAGACAAATTAAATTTGTATAATTTCAGAAGACGTCTAGAGTATTTGGACAGATATGGCCAACTAACTACCAAAATGAAGATCAGAGTATGAGTGTAAGTACCATGCCTAATTGTACTATAACTTCAGATCGTACCCCTGGTTTCAGTAGTCGTGCAGCCATATTTATTGCCTCAATTATAACACTCTTATGTCAAAATGTAAAAAAGTGGATACTTCTGTGTATCTTGCAAAATAGTGGATACATCATGCACATCATGCCGGTCTACTCATGCCTTTTCTTATTAGTTCTCTATCGGTTTTAATTGTCATGTACTGCTTTTAGCTTTACTTTGTCTATCTCTACACTTGTCCATCTGCAAAACTATGTTACTCCATTCGCAAAACTGAATCTTGCCTTTGTGGATTAACGTCTTGCGATAAATTTATGATACTTGACACGTGCTATAAGGACAGTAATGGAGTTATGCATGTGTCTTTTTACTTTAATCTAATATGGTCGCTTTAAATGTTAAATAGAATTGATTACTGGATCATATGATTGTAGATTATATATAATGCATCGTGATTATGATAATTTTATGATATTTGACAGGAACCAGTATAATAAATGCAGTTTTTATTTTGTAACAACTTTAATGATTATTATATTGCGAATTTCATACATGTATACATACATACACACATTAACCCAAAAATTGGAGCAATGTGAAAGTTGAAACCTGCTTTTTAGCTCTACTGATCAGAGATCAGCAGAGCTTATGCCGTGGTGCGGTGTCCGTCGTCCGTCCGTCTGTCCGTCCGTCCGTTAACTTTTTTTTGTAGCGACTACTCCTCTGAAACTACTGAATGGATTTTCATGAAACTTTACAGAAATGTTTCCCATGAAGTCTAGTTGATCCTAGCAAAAATTCATGTAGATGTGAAATCCAAGATGGCCGCCAAATCTAAAAATAAGTTTTTAAAAAACAAGTTTGTAGCGACTACTTCTTGAAAACTCTAAGGGATATTGCTATGGGACTTTTTCTAAAATGATCAGCATGACATGATGTTGGTCCTTGTCGAAAATCATTTTGATTCGACGTTAAACATGGCTGCCAGCGGCCATCTTTGTTTACATAGAGTTATATAATTAAAACTTGTAGCGACTACTCCTCTGAAACTACTTGACGGATTTTCATGAAACTTCACAGGAATGTTGCTCTTGATGTCTAATTGATCCTAGCAAAATTTCAGGTCGGCCGGAAATTCAAGATGGCCGCCACGGCTAAAAATAGATTTTTAAAAAATAAGTTTGTAGCGACTACTTCTTGAAAACTATAAGAGATATTGATATGGGACTTTTTCTAAAATGATCAGCATGACATGATGTTGGTCCTTGTCGAAAATCGTTTTGATTCGACGTTAAACATGGCTGCCAGCGGCCATCTTTGTTTACATAGAGTTATATAATGAAAACTTGTAGCGACTACTCCTCTGAAACTACTTGACGGATTTTCATGAAACTTCACAGGAATGTAGCTCTTGATGTCTAATTGATCCTAGCAAAATTTCAGGTCGGCCGGAAATTCAAGATGGCCGCCACGGCTAAAAATAGATTTTTAAAAAATAAGTTTGTAGCGACTACTTCTTGAAAACTATAAGAGATATTGATATGGGACTTTTTCTAAATTTATCAGCATGACATGATGGTTATCCGAGTCGAACATTATTTTTATTCGACGTTAAACATGGCTGCCAGTGGCCATCTTTGTTTACATAGAGTTATATAATGAAAACTTGTAGCGACTACTCCTCTGAAAATACTTGACGGATTTCCATGAAACTTCACACGAATGTTGCTCTTGATGTCTAATTGATCCTTGCAAAATTTCAGGTTGGCCAGAAATTCAGGATGGCCGCCATGGCTAAAAATAGATTTTCAAAAGACAAGTTTGTAGCGACTACTTCTTGAAAACTATAAGTGATATTGATATGGGACTTTTTCTAAAATGATCAGCATGACATGATGGTTATTCAAGTCGAACATTATTTTGATTCGACGTTAAACATGGCTGCCAGTGGGCATGTTTGTTTACATAGAGTTATATAATGAAAACTTGTAGCGACTACTCCTCTGAAACAACTTGACGGATTTTCATGAAACTTCACAGGAATGTTGCTGTTGATGTCTAATTGATCCTGGCAAAATTTCAGGTCGGCCGGAAATTCAAGATGGCCACCACAGCTAAAAATAGATTTTCAAAAAACCAGTTTGTAGCGACTACTTCCTGAAATCAAAATCGATCAGTAGAGCATCAAGGTCATTGACCTCTTGTTTATTTCAGGTTTCTGCAAGTGTTCAGCATTGTAACGTAGAGTACACATATCAACATTGTACTGGCCGCATAGAGACATCTGATGATGAGTTTTACCACGGAGTAAGTAAATTTAATTTGTAATTAATTATAGCGTAAATTTACAGGCATCTTTATTATACACTCGGAAAATAAAGTTCCGTGGGACGGGTAGTCCGAGTGTAGTTTTTTTCATCTCTACGTCTGTAGGCGCAGTCTCGTCTGCTTCATAACTGCTCAATGTCTGTTGCCACATTCATGAAACTTCACATGTGAAATGTGCATGATGTGAGGTTGACCCCAATCATTTTTCACGTCATTAGGTCAAGGTCACTATGGACTGATAATAAAAACCTTATAAGTACTCAACATCTGCTGCCACTCAGTAGACTTTATATGCATGATGACCAACATACTTTTTCTAGTCGCTGTGTCAAAGGTCAAGTTGAACATCGACTGATAATTAAAAACCTTGTCTGTTCCATAATTCCTCAATAGGTGTAATGGCCATTAGGTAAGGACAACCACTAAATGGTTTGAGGTCCATAAGTCATGATAATTGTCACCATGGGTCAAAATGATATCTGCTGCCACACTGATGAAACTTCAAAATTAGTCCACTAGGGGAGATTAACTCCTATACATTTCAGGTCAAATGTCAGGGTCACCTACTTGTGGTATTTTAGTAGCCCCAAAAAGGCAACATTTCTAGTTATGTCTCCCTCCAAAAAGAGGTAGGAGATACATACTTTTTGGCCTTTCCGTCTGTCCCATCGCAAATTTTCTCTGCACTACTCCTCCTAATGGCTTGCGACTAAACGTTGTACAAAGCATCAGTATGATGTCTGCCTTTGCAAGTCTAATTTTGAGGTATGTAGGTACAAAAAAGGTCACCATCACCTGCCTTGTTCCCAGAAGCAGATCTCGTCTAACTTTATGGGTTGACTTACTGTGGTGAAAGGTCCTTGTTTTTGAATAGGAAATGAATATATAATGGCTTCCATTGCTAAATAGAGATAAGTATTGTATATGTATTTCTTTTTTCTTTTTCCAGGCCATTACAAGTTTTCTGGATGACCCCTGTGAAATTTCTGGAGCACAAGAAACAGTAATTACTGAACACATAGTAAGTTTTGATAAATAAATTTTGGATTTTAAAGGGACACATGGCAATCTTGAGTTTTAGCTCGACTCATCAGAGATTATGCCGTGGTGCGGTGTCCGTCTGTATGTCCGTAAACTTTTGTTTGTAGCGACTACTCCTCTGAAACTACTGGATGTATTTTCATGAAACTTTACAGAAATGGTGCCCATGATGTCTAGTTGACTATAGCAACATATCAGGCCGGCCGGAAATTCACGATGGCCACCACAGCTAAAAATAGATTTTAAAAAAACATCAGCATGATGTCTTGTCGAAAATCATTTTGATTCGTCATTAAACATGGCTGCCAGTGGCCATCTTTGTTTACATAAGAGTTATATAGTAAATCTTTTCTAGCGACTACTTCTCTGTAACTACTTTAAGGATTTCTATGAAACTTAATAGAAATGTTGCTCTTGACGTCTAGTTGATCCTAGCAAAATTCAAGATGGCCACCATGGCTAAAAACAGATTTTTAAAAAACAAATTTGTAGCGACTACTTCTTGAAAACTATAAGTGATATTGATATGGGACTTTTTCTAAAATGATCAACATGACAGCATGACATGATGTTGGTCCTTGTTAAAAAATATTTTGATTCAACATTAAACATGGTTGCCAGCGGCCATCTATGTTTATATAAAATCTTGTAACGACTACTCTGAAACTACTTGACAGATTTTCATGAAACTTCACAGGAAAGCTGATCTAGCTATCAGTAGAGCTTCATGAAATGTCATTGACCTCTTGTTTAAAAACTCAGGATGTCCCATTAGTTTTTTTCCCTTAACTTGCATTTGTTCAATCATTAAGATTAATTTATAAAATAGTTCAAAGCAAATTATTTTTACATATTGACTTTTGAAAATATTGCACCAATAATATATTTAAAAAAATTGTAAAAGAATGAAGAAAATGAAATTCTCAATTTTTTATTTAATTATATGCAAGCAAAAATAATACACAATTAATAAACTGCTGTGCTAATTTTTAATGCCTGATATACAACTCAAAGATTGCCATGTGTCCCTTTAAAACACTGTTGCATTCTATAAAAATGGGGATCTATTCACTAAATACATATTGTATATATACCTTAGCAGATTTAACTGTTTGTATAACCTCTCATTCTGATTAGGTGATGAAACATTCCATAACATATTTTCATTGAATGTTGTCATTTTCATAGCTAAACAAACTGACGTCTAAAATTAAAAAGATGACGGGTTACAAGAAAATTAATAAAAATATTTAATGGAAAACCTTTCAAGGAAATCATTTACTTGGTTACGTTATTGTACCTTTTGCTTGACATTTCAAGACAGCAATGTCTTAGTAACTAAAAGCCTGAAAATATATAATAATATAAAACCCTGATCTTGTGAATATTGAAGCCTCTTTTGCTTCATTAAAGGGACACATCTGATATGATTCTTAAAAAATATAGCATTATTTGTTTGTTTGTCATGTTCAACACATGTCAGGTTATATCTGAAGGTCGATTTTTTTGTAGTGGAGGCAGACCACCCACTTTTCTTGGGTAGAACCAGTACTGTACACCTCCCGTAGTTTTATTAACACTTTTTGATACTTAAAATGATCAGTTTAAGGCGGAAAACAAGTCTCTAATGTAGTTATATTTATACCCCAGCAAAAGTTTAATGGGGGTAAACAGGAGTCGGTCCGTCTCTTGTTTGTCTGGCTGGTTGTCCGGTCGGTCTGTTCAGTTCGTCCGCTTAACTTCTAAATTAGTATGATGTCTAGTAGAGCATATTGTCAGGATGTTCCCATTGAATTATGTTTGGCAGAGTTACAGGACTTTGAAGTTTTTCTCAATTATGTATGCGTTTTCAGTGTTATGTTAATAATTCCCTTCAGTGATAGATCTATTTAAATTTTGACTTTTATATTTCAGCCTTCCCCAAGCAAGAAGAGACGGCATAGTGAATCACTACATAAAGATGCGAGTACACAGACTGATCCCATGCCCACTACATCTTCCTCTCAAACCGAGACTGATCCCATGCCCACTACAGCTTCCTCTGAAACCCAGACTGATGCGCAGTCAGAGAGCACCAGAAGTGACAGTCTTTTGGACCACTCATACTCGTTTCAAGCTACAAGTACACCAGTGAGGACATCAAAAGCAACAAGACCGCACGTGTCTGTGTTTCACCGAGACATAAGCTTGAGCTTCGTTGGAAATGAAAATGAAAAGGTGCTTCCAGCAGCTGTAGACTTGAGTGGCTTGAAAGATGCCAAATTAAATAAACCAAACTGTGGAGATGAGGGTCTCGTTGACAACAGGGACTTCGACTCCAGTTCAAGGATGTCCATGAATTCTTCTGTTGACTCCAGTTCAAATATGTCTGTGAATTCTTCTACAGATCAGGAATATTTCCCATCCACCAGTGATTCAGATATTTCATCAACCGACTCGATCATTCTAGAAAATTCAGCTGAGGACTTCGATCTAAACAACAACCAGTTTCTTGTATTTGGGACATGCCTAAACAAGCTGTTTTCGTATGTGCGTTGTGGAAATAAAGTAATTCCATCGGAGGTTTATACTAGAGGCACTCTGCTCTCGGTTCATTTTCACTGCGAGGGAGGACATGATTTTTTATGGAAATCGCAGCCGGAAGTGGGCAGAACATCGGTTGAGAATTTGTTGATGTCCGCAGCTATTCTCTTCTCGGGAACGTCTTTCAGCAAAATAGCCTCTCTTTCATCTCTTCTCAACTTGCAGTTTCTACATCGCACAACCTACAGTCGCATTCAAAAGACATACCTGTACCCAGTTGCCCAAGAAGCCTTGGAAGACCATCAACAGTCATTTCTGTCCTCATTGCGTCGCAAACCACTGACACTGGCTGGTGATGGTAGATGTGATTCGCCAGGATATTCAGCCAAGTATGGCACATACACACTTATGGACTTGGACACCAAACAGATTGTAGATTTCAAGATAATTCAGAGCACCGAGACGGGGAATGCGGTCGGAATGGAAAAACGCGGGTTGCAGGAGTGCTTAGCATCTACTGAAAACTTTGGATTGGATGTTAAAGTGCTGGCCACAGACAGACATGTGCAGATACGAAGTTACCTGAAGAAAGAAAAACCTGAAATAAACCACCAGTTCGATGTATGGCATCTTGGTAAGTCAGTTGGAAAAAAGGTGTCGAAGAAGGCGAAGCAAAAAGGATTTGAAGATTTAGGAAAATGGACATCATCTTTGATCACCTTTGGTTTTGTGCCAGCACATGTGGAGAGGATGATGACATTCTTGTGGAAAGGTGGTGTTCCACTATCCAGCACATCGTCAACCAACACCACTTTCCTGGAAACTTCGTTGCTGGCTGTGACCATGCGCCACTGACAAATGATGAGGAAAGGAAAACAAAGTGGTTGAAAAAAGACAGCCCCAGTTACAAAGCATTGGTCACCATTGTTACGGATAAAAGACTGTTAAATGATGTTAGAAGGTTGACAAAATTTTGTCACACTGGGCAGTTGGAGTCGTACCATTCGCTTCTGTTGAAGTATTGCCCAAAGAGATTACACTTCAGTATGAATGGCATGAAGGCAAGAACACAGTTGGCAGCATTGGACTACTCCAAAAATGTAGGAAGAGAGCAAGCAACAATTAAGGAGGGTGCGAAACAAGGCGAGAAAAGGTTCTCCGTTAGCTTCCCAAAGATGTCAAAAAAATGGGTCAGCAAGAAGGTGTATGCCAAGAAGAACTACGACTACTTGAGAGACATGATGAAGCGAGTCGTAGATGTAAAGATGAGGAACAACCTTCCAGAATTGAAAGGAAAGCGTCTGCCAAGGAACATTGCACAGGTTGAAAGACCAGAAAAGTCTGTGTTGGTGGCTGCCCATATGTCAAGATTTAGTAGTAATCACACCATTTGTTAAAGAAAGATATTTAGGTGTGGTAAATGAAAGCCGGCAGATCCTGTATTATATATTAGAAAATATGACTCGTTAACTTAAAAAAATGCCTCTGACACTGAAAAAAAAAAGATTATGCCAGTTAATATTTTAAAATCAGATGCGAGTTTAAAAATATAAAATCGTTTTATTTTCACATCAAATAACACTTATTATCACTGTTTTTTACAGTGAAGTAAAAATGGAATGATTTATCAACACAACAGATGTCAAACAAAGATATAATCTATTTTCAGTGTGAGAGGCATTTTTAAAGCCCACTAGTATATTTGATGAATGGAGGATGTGTTTCAGCCAGTTACGGGTATATAACAAGTATTTTATAGATAAAATATGACCTGCTAAAATTTCAGAGACAAATTTAATTACCAGTTTCTTGCTAACATATTCATGTTAAGGTATTACATTTTTGAGACTTACAGAAGTGTGATGTGGAATAGCGGGGCAATAATATAGAACTATCTACCGGTACTTCTGTTTCTGTCAATGGTTAAAACAATTCATCCCAGGGAATGACTTTGACCGGAACAGTGATAGGTCACTGCTGAGGCTCAATAGTCATTCCCGAGGATGAATAGTTTTAACCGTTGACAGAAACAGAAGGAGATAGTTGTTTTATTATATTGAATAAGAGAGAAAATGGTAAGAAAATGTAGCACTAATTCTTCCTGTTGATAAATGAAAAGGTTGCGCGTTCTCCATTGTTAATTTTTATTCTATGTCATTGAGCGCTTATGGTAAATAATTGACATTGGTAATAAAGCGTTTGAATGATACTGGAAGATACTATTGAATCAGCAAAACAACTATTCACCTGAAAGAGTACTATTGACTCCCAAGTCTGGTTTAAACCGGATTAGACCCGTTTGAACACATTTTCAAGTCAGTTCATACTAATAACTTTCACGTGACTGCTTTTCAGCCAATAAAAACTATGTATATAACATGATATACAATTATACCAATTATTATATATCATTTGAAATGCGTAGTTTTTATTAGCTAAAAAGCAGTCGTGTGAAAGTTATTGGTATGAACTAGTGACTTACACACAATAACTTTCACACGTGTCCAATTCGGTTTAAACCAGACGTGCGAGTCAATAGTTCTCAAGCCGAGTCATCAGCGTCATCCAAATCATTCAAGTGCTTTACTGCCGGTCGGTTATTGACCATAATCGCTCACTGACATGGAATAAAAAGGTAATCTGCTTCTGTCAATGGTTAAAACTATTCATCCTCGAGAATGACTATTGATCAACAGCAGTGAACTATTGACCTCACCTGCATCTCGGTCAATAGTTCTCTGCTTTGTTTGGATCAATAGTCATTCCCTTAGATGAAGTTTTAACCATTGACCTCAGCAGAAGTAGTTATAAAACATGATGCTATTTTCTCTGGGTTATTTCTATTGTTCTTTCAAATGTTCAGCCTATGTTTATCAAAAAGTATATAACATTTATGTGCCTACAGTGGTAGCTATTGTGCAGTAATGTTATAAATACTGAATTGTGTATATATATATTCATAGTTTATTTATTGATAAGGAATTGTTGTGTCAAGAGATACAATGTTTAATAATTTAGTTGCTAAGTATTGTTGATAGTTCTGTGCCTAATACAAATGCCCTTTCAGACTTAACACAGATATTTTTCTAATACAAGATCCTTGTCGGCTGGGTGAGACTTGGCCATATTTAAATATTTTTCAAGTTTCAACCACCAGGTTTTTATTCTGGCATAAAAGTTATTAATACTTTCAGCTGTCGGACATGATATTTAGCCAGACTGTAATTATATTGAGTTAAATTTAACTGCTGGATTCGATTATAGGGAAATCCTTCACGAGATAGTAGGCTGGTGGTTCTTTTCAGAAATATGTGAGTAAATGAAAAAGTAAAACATGCCTACCATCGAGTAATTTTTTTCTCGTGTAACCAAACCCATAAGTCAATAATCCGCTTTTATCTCGGATGTTCATGGAAGATGAGCCTGGCATGTTCATGCCTGTTAGGTGCCATATAACCTTTTCATGTGTTGGTGCACCTTAAAACCCAATTCAATTATTATGTTATAAATTGATCGGTTGTGTATGAAATGTTTGAGTTTGTTTAATGTTTTCGGCAAATGATGTCAATGTCTGCAACACATTATTGACCTCACAGTAAGTTGATTATATGCTTTTTTGCCTAACTTTTACTTGATCTTTCACCCATAGAAGTGTAATCGATACTGTTTAATTCGATCTTTTGGTGGTTTATAATAGTCACTTGAGGTCAGACACCACAAGTTTTATCAATATATTTTCAAGTCTTGTATCGAAACATCCAGACAATCTTTAAAGTGCTCATTTATTGTCTTAACTTGACAGAATGCATATCAGCAATGGTTTGCCAAGCGTCATATATTTTTGGTCTGTTAATAAATTTAATTATTAAAGGGATATGTGGCAAACTGCAGTTCTACATCAATCATAAAAAAGAAGCACCTCATATCTGTATGATTTTGACTAAAAACTGCTTGAATATTATACCAAATTTGAAAGTTTGATTTTCGTGGTTATTCTCCAGAAACTTTTAATATGTATACACAATTTTATTTGAAATATTCGAATAATTGCAAATAAGCAATACATATAGAAAACGAACAGAACTTACTCTTGTTTTAAACAAATCGCGATTGTCATGTGTCCTTTTATAAGCACGATTGTCTTATTTATAACAAAAACATGTCAGAAAAAGTGTCATTGACATTGTTTTTTTTTTAGCTCTACTCTACTCAAAAACCATATGTACAGATGAGCCTGGCATGTTCATGCCTTTTAGGCGCCATATAACCTTTTCATGTGTTGGTGCACCTTAAAACCCCAATTCAATTCAATTCAAAAACCATAAGTGGTATTGATTTGGAACCTTTACTCAGATGACTGGCAAGACATGTTGTTGGTCCTTAAATTCCAAGTCAAATATGGCTGCCAGTGGCCGTCTTTGTTTACATAGAGTTATTTAGAGGAAACTTGTGACGACTACTTCTCTGTGGTCCTATTTCCATAACACTTCACAGGTTCCCACGACTGATATGGCTATCAAAAATCTATCAGTGGAGCTTCAAGGTCATTGACCTCTTGTTAATCATTTTGCTAATTTCACTTGCCTGTAGACTATATAATAGTGAATAATTGTTAAAACGTGCCCTTTTTTAAGAGACACACAGCAGTCATGAAAATGGTCTTGTACTAGTTTGTCTTCCTTTAATTTTAATTAGTAGAAAATCACATTTCATCATATTACATGAGGAATTTTTATATACACCTGTAAAAAATATTACAACCTATACTAGTAAATAAAAAAGGTCCTTCAAGATTGCTGTGTGTCACTTTAATGTATTTAAAGAAAAACAATGGATATTTTTATATAGTTGTTGAATAAAATAAATTGCAACTTATTAACCTAGTTTTACTTATTTCCGTCAAGTCGTAATGGATTTTTTTTACATTATTCCATATCAAAACGATGAAACTTGTTTAGTAAATGTCACATTAAAATTGGGAAATATATGGTGTCCATTAAATGATGTGGTTTAATATAAAAAAAATAATTACGTAAGCCATATGCCTATGCTGTCCGTCAATATTGAATGTGTATGACAAATGTTATTGGTTAAAGATATTTACAAGGACTAGATTCGTTGACGAAAAGTTTTTATATCAAAAATATATCATCAGCCGCCGTAGATAGCCTGGCTCAGAATCAAGGGATGTGGGTTCAAGCCCGAGTCGTTAGGTTATGTTGTTGTGTCCTTAGGAAATAAACTGTTACGTCCTGTTTATCAGTCCATCCTCCGAAAATATTAAAGGGATAGGAATCTATTCCATAGTAAGAGTTGAACAGGGACCGCTATAATAATAATAATGATACAATACTTTTGCTTTAAAGTATCTATCCCGCCAACAAGAGCCAAATTTTACACGTGTATACCATTTCTAAACCTACTGCCAACTACAGTATCTGCCAACTACAGTATATAAGAATATTTCATGGGTATCTGGTTTAGATAGGGAATTCCAACCCGAGGTATAAGTGTTTTTATTGGAACCGAGGTTCCAACTAAAACACTTATACCGAGGGTTGGAATTCCCTCTCGGAACCGGATACCCATGAAAGATTCTTATATATTTCTTGCATATCAGAGACGTGTTGTGCATTGACACCGCCAGCTACTAAAGTGTTACATGTTTTCCTGCATACCAGATGTTGGGGCGTCTTTTGAAAGACCTTAAGGTTACGTGGATAAGAAGAATGGTTAATAAAAAATGGTGCCACCTTTTTGAAACTACGTACCCCTTTGCAAAATCACATGCCAAATTTGGCCAACATTTTATTGACAACAACCTGAATGAGATAGACAACCCATTTTAAATTGATCAACAACATGTGATTTTTAACCAGTTGAATCTGTCTTGAAATTAATATCTATCAAAAATAATATTTGTGATTTTCAGGGGTCAAAATATCAGATTTTACCATAAAAATGCCACTGTGTTTGTATATATTCAAAATCTGGCTTCAAATGAATTAACATTATGCAGCAGTTTCTATATATGTGAAACCATAAAAAAAACTGCAACTTTTCAGTTGAAAAATGACAACAAATAATTCTGAGACTATCCTCCCCAACTCCATTTTTAGGGCCATGTTTTACAATATGCTCATTACACAAGATTGCCTGTAACTGTACTATTGTATTTTTTATTAGATATTGTTTGTAGCATCTTTACAGGTCATTTTCATGCAACCATGCATCAATTAAACACTGTTTAAAATACAGATCAATGAAAACTTCATTAAAATGAAAAGAGTGGGGTAGAAAAAAAAATTAAAAAACATATTTTTTGCCAACTAAATCATTTAATTTGTAAAATGTATTAAACAGCATAAAATATTTGCATATCGACACTAACCGTATAGAAGCGATGAACTCTGAGTCGGAGTTTACCTCAACATCTTTTTCAAAACAGACATAAATGGCTTTTCGACATCAATTCGGATAGATGTAGATTGTCGCTTACTGACGTTTGTTTTTGTGTCCACAATCCTTAATAAAAGATTTTAAAATACCTGTTTTGCATCATAAAACTTTGAAATATTTAAAAATCATGAAAAGGGTTATAAGAAAAGTCAAAATACACCATAATTCAACATTTCTCACACTTTCAAATCATTGTGTTAGAACAAAAGTATGTCTACTTTCACTTTTACCCTATGCACAATCTAGACCTATGGGTTGCAGAAAACTAAATACTTTCCCATAGACCTCCTGTGGCACCTGTCAGCTAATATCTCAAGAATTATACACCAGATTTTCTTTAAATTACCTTATTTCATAGATATTTCCAGCTCAACCTCTCTGCACATGTCTGTGTTTACAAACACTATTGAATCCGCACTGAATATTGACATGCAATTTAAATGGATGTTAAATTTTCGAAAACATGAAAAACTATTGTTTTATTTAATTTAATGATCCTAGCTGATGGGAATTATTTTACCTATATTTTATCCTTCCTAAAAATGCATATTGAATATTTCAAAGTTATATCTGCTGACCTCTGTGAGAAAATTTATGTCATTCTTTTTTAGAAAAAAAACCTTTTCGACAAAATATGAGGGCTTAAAAGAGCTTTGGCAAAGGCAAAATTCCTTCGTTTTTTACGCGTAAATCCAGAATCTTCAAAATGCCATATATCGACAACCGTTCCAATCTTTTGCTTCAAATAAAGTGATTTTCAATTGATCAACAACATGTGATTTTTAACCAGCTGAAGCTATCTTGAAAATAATAGCTACTCAAAAATAATATTTGTCATTTTCAGGGGTCAAAATATCAGATTTTACCATAAAAATGCCACTGTGTTTGTATATATTCAAAATCTGCCTTCAAATGAATTAATTAACATTATGCAGCAGTTTCTATATGTGAAACCATCAAAAAAACTGCAACTTGAAAAAAAAAAAAAATGAGACTATCCTCCCCAACTCCATGTTTAGGGCCATGCCATGTTTTACAATATGCTCATTACACAAGATTGCCTGTAACTGCACTATTTATTTTATTTTTTATTAGATATTGTTTGTAGCATCTTTACAGGTCATCTTCATGCAACCATGCAGCCAATAAGCACTGTTTAAAATACAGATCCATGAAAACTTCATTAAAATGAAGGGAGTGGGGTAGAAAAAAACTTTTAAAAAACATATTTTATGCCAAAATCATTTAATTTGTAAAATGTATTAAACTGCATAAAATATTTGCATATCGACAATAACCGTATAGATGCAATGAACTCAGAGTCAGAGTTTACCTCAACATCTTTTTCAAAACAGACATAAACAGCTTTTCGACATCAATTCTGACAGATGTAGATTGTCGCTTACTGACATTTTTGCCAAACAATGTCAGTAAGCTGATTGCTGATGGGAATTCGTTTACCTATATAGTTTATCCTTCCTGAAAATGCATATTGAATATTTCAAAGTTATATCTGCTGACCTCTGTGAACTTTCACTTCTGAACTGAATCGTACAAAAAAAAGGCGGGGCTTAAGCCAGGCTATATTTAGCTGTACGCAGCATTAAGCACGCTCGGCCTTTGGTAACGACAGAGTTAGAAAGAGTCATCTGTAAGAAAGTAATGGAATTTGTGCTTGGCTATAGAATGATTTTTTTCTACGAATACTGGCACAGTTAAACGTGAACAATATAGTGTATCCTTCTAATTAACACTTTGTGCTCAAAATCACCTAATTATCTCGTAATAACGGATATATCAGTGAATATCATAGCTTTTAAATGTTGTCGGCACTGCGTGATTTTGTTGTGGCTGTTGTTGTTGTTTTCGTTGTTTTTGTTTGTATTTACTTTTATCACAATATATGGCTTCTGTGTATGTATTAAAGCCATGATTTAACCCGTGTATTATAGATGCAAACGAATCACTGTGTGTAGAGTTGTGTTTTTTTAGCTCAGTTGTTTGCTCATGGTATATCATGCGATACGTTCTAGACGCCTTAACTATTTATCATTATTGGAAGTATTGCTTTATAAGTGGGGCAGTCCTCAGTTTCGCACAAATGTCTATGGTGTAAATCAGAAGAAAAGAAATAAGCATAGTGTCACAGGATTGACCTTAGTGGTTGGGCTAACTCGAGGGAAAGAATCAATGACGGTGAATGCATTTACATAAGTTTAATGCAACTTTTAAAATATGTTTAATATATATACAATTATCTAAAAAAAAAAAAGCGAATACACAAATGAACTATGAAAAGAATGTTCTCATGAACGTTTAAGACGTTCTTAGTATTGTTATAAATACTGAATGTCTAAGACACTAAAGTGTTGTTAAAGCTTATTACAATGTTGATCTAGCGCGATAACTGTGATGCGCGAGAGCTCATGAAGATGATGATGCGCGAATTCAATGGATGATTGTCATCAAAATGTCTTCTGTAAGGGTTGATGACGCGATGCAATGATAGTTAATCTCCACTGAGATTGTGAGTGATATTCTCCTCCAGTCGAGGACTAGGTAACGGGGCCCATCTTGTGTCCCGGGGGTTGTCGTTAGTAAAAACCTGGTCTGCGCAGGTACGGGGACCGTCTCCACCGCTCGTAAACGTTAATCGTTGAAAGCTTAGCTCCACTCCTGGATATCCCAAACCTAGGATGGCTTACTCAACCCTGGATGGCTTATATCCTGGATGGCTTAGGCACATGTTGCCTATGAATTTTGCCGTCCAATCTCTGTTCCAACAAAGTTACCTATTCGATCATCCCGGCTGAGAGCTAGAAGACAATGGGTTTTATAGCAAACATTACGCCCAAATCATTATTTCCCCCGTTCAGAGTCCGTGACAAACGTGGACTAAATCTGCAGTAATTGAATCTACACGATAGAGGCCCCCTTATACAATTTTGCCGTTTAAGGAAAATATACCTATACGTTTACATGCATTAGCACAAAACTAAACTTATGACACGGCCTCTCTGGCGGCCACTTAACAATGTGACACGCTTTTACATTGTTACATGAATAGATCATGAACTATTGTGAAATTGTTTCAACTCGAACAATGGATTTGGGTGTAACCGATAACTTAGAAAGAGCTATGTACGACCAGTACGCTCTATCCCGTGACATTTTGTGACAGCATAGTTTATAGGTTCGTTGATGATAATAATAATTACAAATTACATGTTTGCTATTTTTGGCCGAGAGGTTAAATACGTTACGTTGTAAACCCTCTCGACTCTACGTCGCCGCAGATTCGAATCGCACTGGGACCTCGACTTGTTATGTGATGTTGGCTGTCGACTTCTTTCGAATGTGCGGCTACTGTACAGTACTGGTTCCATCCACTCCAGAAAAGTGGTGGGGTCTGCCTCACACATCAAAACATCTATCATATATAACATTGCAATGTAGTCTGATAATGACGTAAAACACGATTATACACCATAATCTTCTAATGAATAACATATGAGTAACTCATACTCTTCTCATAAATGCAACAACAAAACCCTCATCATGGCCAACTCATAAACTTTCTCATGATCACCTTCATATATTGCCATGGACATATCATACTCTTCTCATGACCAACTCATAATATTCTCATGACCACCTCATTATATTCGCATACTTTCATGACAAACATTGCGTAACTCACTATAATATTCTCATGACCAACTAATAACAATCTCATGACCGACTAATAAACTTCTAATGACCAACTCGTGATTAGTAACTCATAACATTTTCATGACCAGCTCATACGTTCTTATGACCGACTCATAATATTCTAATTTGCAAATCATACGTTTCTCATGGCCAACACTTTTGAAAATCATACGCTTATCATACGGCCTAGTTATGAATTATTCATTATATTCTCTTGAGTAACTCTCTAATACTCTCATAACCAACTAATAATCTTCTTATGTATATCTCATAACCTACTCATATGACCAACTCATAATATCCTTTTGACCAACTCATTGCCTTCTCATTACCATCTCATTATATTATCATGACAAACACATGCTTAATATGCTACATGCCCAACTCTTACTACTCGTATAAACAACTCAATAAATATGCTCATGACTAACTCTTAATCGTCTAAAGACTAACTCTTGAAGAAACTGATAATATTATCAGAGAGTAGCTCATAATATCTTCTCAGAACCAAACTCATAATTTTTCTATATCTATGAGTAACTCA